>JAJIBD010003364.1:0-165000 GCA_021461705.1 Cryptotis parvus | reverse complement strand
CAGCCGCATGCAAGGCAAGTACCTAATCCACTGTACTTCTCTCTGGCCCCTGATCAGATGGGTTGTAGAAGCTTCCAAATGAAAGCAAGTTCGATAAGTTGCTTTCCCAAAGAGGACGACAGGTCTACGAAGGTGTTTTTCAGGAGATGCCCAGTAAGGGCATAAGAGTATTTCTTAGCCCAATGGCTAAACTACCTTTCAGTTCTAAAAATGGCAAAATCCATGGCGAAATCTTGGATCTTTGATTTTAAACCCTTTGACTGATGGGAAATTTCTGCTGAGAGCTGGAATTTCTGGAAAAATGAGCTTCCAACCGATATTAGTGAGAGATTCAGGGTTTTATGAGCATGATGCGGACATGTTGGCTGCAATGACGAGAGGCGCCACATCTCCCGTCATGTGAGAGGACGAGGACGTCATCTGAAGTTGGCCTCCGTTCTTGAAACCAGAGGGAAGAAGTTCAGCATTTGGGCGTTTCCATTTTTCACTTTTCAAGTCTCATCAGCACCAATGACATCACTTTCTGCTTCCTAATTATGTCTCCAAAAGCCTCTCAAACAGTCAGGGTGGGGTGGGTGGGAATTTTTATCTAATTATCTTCTTTTCCTCCTTTGAATTGACCAACCACGCCTCTCTTTTCTCTTTGGTTTTTAATCAAAGAGGCCTCCAGGACAAAAGTCCGCTGGATTTTAAGTAAGCTTTAGAGAGCAGACTTAAAATTGATCATGCATTTTAGATTCAGTAACTTGCAATTTCAACACCCTTTGATAATTCACTTTAAAGAGGCAAACCATCTTTATTGGCAAGGCTCAAAGGAGACGCTTTTCTGAAGAGAAAATGAAAGCGGAAGGAGAGATGGTTCTTTCACAGAAACTAAGAATTAAATGGCCTTGTCTTTGGAAACTTTTTTGCCCACCATTTTGGAGATTTTACCTTGACTTTGGACCCAGAGAAAGTCGGCCACAACTGCTGCACTCTGTGGGTGCGGAGGCAATTTAAGAAGTGTGCTGCCAGGGGGCCAGAGTGTTAGGACAGTGGGTAGAGCATTTGCCTTTCATGCGGCCAATGCCAGCTTGATCCCCGGCATCCCAAGCACCGCCAGAAGTGATTCCTGAGCAGATCCCGGAGCATCACTAGGTGTGCCTCCCAAAAAAAAAAAAAAAAAAAAGAGGTGTGTTGCAGGACTCCTTTAAGGGCCACTGCATTTGGCTCAAAACATTAGCATACTAAAGGGCCTAGGTGAGGTGCAGGGAGGGATTACCCAAGGACATTTGACACTCCCTGCTTTCCATAACAGTGGGAGGAAGGTCTGAGTTGCAGGGGTATAAACTAGCCGGTTTTCACTCTCGCTTCTTTGGGGGGCTCTTGCTCTCTGTGAGCGGTCGCCCTGCTTGGAAGTCTTCTTCCTCCTTGTACAAGGCCTTTACACGTGGTGGTCGCCATCTTGGCCTACACGTGGCTGGGGGTTCTAGCTTGGAATCCTAAGCACCGGGCTTTTCCTTTTGCTGATTTGTATGCCTGAACCTGTGATAAGTAAAGCCTTTTAAAACTGCATCGGATTCCTGAGTGTTCATCCATTCCGCCGGCTCGGAGGTAGAAGGGAACTTGCTTCCCTTCTTGGCTCCGGGCTCAGAGGTCCTCCCCTGGTGATGCTCAGGGAACCGTGTAATGTGGGGATTGAACCCAGGCCTCCCGCATACAAACCCTGCACCTCAGCCCTCTGAGCCAGCCCAGCGCTGCGGCGCCAAGTCATGCAGATTAACTATGCAGCAAGCCCGCCCATGTGAGGTTTCCTCCCTGCTGGTCTTCCTTTCCCCTCGTGGGTGCCCCTGGCGTGCTACCCTCTGGGAGCCGGGTGTTGGGGGCGAGGGGCAGTGGCCTGCTGTGGGGAAGCAGGTCCAGGGGCCTCTGAGCAGTGCTACCTTGCATGGTGGTCACCCGCCTCCTGCCGGGCCTTCATCTCGGCTAACGCCATACATGGAGAAAGGGCTTCCTGTAGCTAAACGCATTAAACACACACCCTGTACAGAGCAGACACACCTGTTTGAATATCCTCTCACACACACCCTACCTGATGGGCTGAGGCAGAGTTCACACCCTGCTCTCCCCCCATTTAAAATCCCCGCCTAAGAAAGTGAGCTCTTCCCCAACGTGGCTCCTGGGGGCTCTAATGCTCAGGATCCGCCCCGCCAATAACATCAACACTTCCCGTAGCCTGCCCGCTCCCTGTGTGTGTGTGTGAGACAATGACACACTGGATGGGCAATGTGGGGGTGGGGTGGGGAGGGGGTGACACAGGCTTGACACGGAGCAAAACTGCGGCTAAACTCGCTTTCCGCCAGACAGAGGGACGGACACACTCCGAGACGGCTTTGTGCTGACGCATGTTGCTGTGACCCGTGTCTCGGGGCTGTCCCACCCCGGCCTCTCTGCCCCTAGCTGGACTTCTCTATTCCGGGCTCAGGCTAGAAGGAATTTTAAACACGCTGAGCCCGCTTCCCCCTCTTCCGCTCACAGACGTGGCGCGCTCAGCTTCTGAACCCTATCGGTGGAGCTGACGATCTTAGCGCTTCCTCCCAGACATTCACGACTCACTTCAGAGGGGAAACAGGATCTGGGCCATGTCAAAGGTTCCCTTGTGTTTGTCAGTGTCAGAGCCCTTGGAATACGGAAGAGCAAGGAGAGCAGGCAGCGATTCCAAAGCACCTACTGAGACGCGCTCGAGGGAAACAAGCTGGGAGCAGAGTCCCAGCTCGGCCCGTGCTCCACTCACACAACCTCCTCGCTGGTGCTGCTCTTAGCCTGGTGGCTGACAGTTGCCGCCCTTCAACTTGGTTTTCAGGGTCTATGCAAAGAGCCTTAAAAACAATGATGGGGGCTGGAGTGATAGTACAGTGGGTGGGGTGTTTGCCTTGCATGTGGCCGACCTGGGTTCAATCCCTGGCATCCTATATGATCCCCTGAGCACAGAGCCAGGAGTAAGTTCTGAGAATAGCTGGGTGGCTCAAAACCCAAATAAATACAAATAAATAAAACACACACACACACACACACAGAGTGACTTCTTGGCCTTTCCCATGCAGCACAGATCCAGAATCTGAACATCTTTAAATCAGTCATCTTGGTGGTACCTGCAAGGAAAATCTGATCTTTCAGAATAAGAGACTGACTTCCTGCCTCACAGATGACATTCTTGGAGAAGGTGCAGGGCGAAGAGGACAGGCCCAGGCGGGCTGCTCTGAGGGGCCCGAATGTGACCTGCCCTGCTGACCCTGGCCCCCGCTGCTGCACCAGGGGTTGGAAACCTGTTACTTCCTTCTCATCCCCAGGTTCCGGTTACAGTCCAGAAAAGGGCGATTAATCCCCAGGCAGTGAACAACAGAGATGGGCGTGGAAAGAGAAAAGAATTCGGAAAAAGTATAAATAAATGTTTCCAGTAAACCACATGCAGAGGGCCCCGCCCCGCCCAGATCTCTTTGGAGAGTGTCTAAGGGCGCTGGTACCGCTGCCCCTTGGTTAAAGGGATGCAGTGCATCACACGGGGCCAGGGACAGTTTGCCCAGTAAGCCAGGTCAACCAATCAGCAGAGCTGCTGTGGCACGTGGGAGGGGCTGGGACTGGAGCAAGGAGCCAGGCCCTCAGCACAAGTACAAGGGGACCAGCAGTCAAAGTCCCTCGGCCACCAGCTGCCCCTGCACTCCCCAGCATGTCGGGCTTTTTTCTGTCTTTCGTGAGGGGAGAGAGAAGGAGAGTGGGATAATTCAGGGGCCTGGCTGTGCTCAGGAACTATTCCTGGTTCTGTGCTCAAGAGTGGCCGACTGGGGCCAGAGATACATGGTATAGCGGGTAGGACCTTCGCCTGAGATCAGCCAATCCTGGTGTGATCCCCCAGCTCCCCAAAGGGCCCCCAGGAGTGATCCCTGAGTGCAGAACCCGAGTGAGCTCCTGGCACCAGGTGTGGCCCAAACAAAACAAAAAACAAACCAACACAAAGAGTGATCCCTGGTGTGTGTGGGGCAGTGTCAGGGCGTTTGAACTGGGGGTGGGATGCCAGACAAGCACTTTACCCACCGGCCCCTGTATTATCTCTCTGTTTTCTGAAAACCAAAGCCAGACCAAGAGAAGCCGAGAAGGGAACCATAAATCCACAGCAGCTACATGCATTTCTTACACACCTTGCCTCTGGTGGCCCAGAATCTGATCCGAGATCAATATGACAAGTCTGGGGACTGGTGTCAGTGGCGCCTGTCTGGAAATGCACTTATGGATTTCATCTCCGATGTGACAATCGGATGATTTTTCCCGTCATATAGAATCATCATAGAGATTGCTAATATTTTCTAGGGCAAATGACCGCATCCACGCCATACGCTGTGAGCCAATGAGGTACAATAAAAAATAGAAATAAAACTGATAAGTACACAATGACAGTTTAATAACGCAAACACGGAAACAACAGAAACATGTTTGAATTGGTGACACGATGCTACAAACGTGATTGTGAGCATCTGCTAACCCGTCAGATTTCCCACAGCAGCAGCGGCCAGGCCATAAAGAAATGAGTTCCTTTCCCAAGATAACCGCTTCTCAGCACATGCTCAGATGCACTCACAGTGGAAGTCAGAAATAAAGGAATGTTTTGTTTCCTTGTTGTTTTTTTTTTTAAAGATAACTTGGGCAGACACAAATCAAGCCACCCCACTGGTGTCTGAGTGACGCATAGTTTTTTATGATCCTCATTACATCTGTTAGGAAATGCCACTGATCTCACAATTCACAGCACCCACATCTTCAAACCTGTGGGACGAAGGCCCGGGCGGGCAGGCCGCTGCATCCGCTGTCCACGCTTGTCCTTCTCGAGTCTCGCCGCAGTTATCTGGGGACCAACAAAGCTCAGTTACTTTCTCTGGAGGCGTGGCCCAGTGGACTCACCAGTGCTCCCTCTGTCTCAGAGCAGGGGAGTCAGACAAGGGTGAGAAAGGAGATACGGAGTGGACGCCCAAGGGTGCTTCTCTCAGGGATCGAGTCCTGGCTCTGCACTCAGGAATTACTCCTGGCAGTGCTCAGGAGACCATATGGGATGCCAGGGATGGAACCCTGGTCGGGCCGCATGAGAGGCAAATGCCGCCCACGCTGGACTATCGCACTAGCCCCTGTTTCATCTTATTTTTGTGTGTGTGTGGTGGGGGGTGGGTGCTTGGGCCACACCCTGTGGTGCTCAGGACTTCCTCCTAGCTCTGGGCTGAGGGCCCACTCCTGGTGCTGCTGCTGGGGCACCCCATGTGGTCCGGTATTGAATCTGGGCAACAGCATGCAAGGCCAACGCCTTCCACACTGGACTCGCGCCCAGTGCGTCCCTCGTGGCGGCTCCTCCGTTGCTAAACGCTGTGGGGCTGCATCCCCCAGATCACTGTGACGAGTGTACAAGTGTCCGCACCCGTGCAGGGATCCTGGCCAAGTGCCTCCTGCCTCTCGAGGTGACACACAGGCGGGGCTCTGGTGACAGAGGGAGAAAGGCGACAGCCTGAGCTGTTTACTCGGTGTCTGCGCCAAACCTGTAGGGGGACCCAGGCCGTGATGACACGAGCTGCCACGGGAGTTGGAGCAGCGCCTCACGGTGGTCCGGCGGGCTCACCATGTCTCCCTTCTCTCACTGGCGCCTCCAGACCTGGTCTGGGGCCTGCCCCGGAGGCTCGAGTCGCTTCTCTTTGCTCGAACATCCTGAGCACTGTGGTTCCAGGGGTGGTGGGTTGTCAGAGATGAAGAAAACATAAGCACCCCTTCCTCCCCCACATCCCCCTGACCAAGACCACATCTGAGTCTCTTCCTAAAGTGTCTGAGGGGCCCCCCAACACTGACCAGTGGGTCAGCGCCTCCTGCCTGGGGCTTTACCTTCTGCCTTGGTAGGTGGTCAGCTCTTCCTGCAGAATGGACGCCGCTTCTGAAGGAAGTTCACCTGGAGAAGACACGTGACCTGAGAAGAGGGGAATGTGGCCTCCGTGGCGCCCGTGGCTGCCACAGGTTGGGCTGCGCTTGCTTCCAGAGCCTAGGGCAGGGTCACGCCCGCCTCTGTGACCCTTGACCCCAGTGGCCCCGCTGAACACCTCTTGGAAAGTTCTGAGTCCTGGGGTCAGAGAGATAGTACAGCCGGTGGGACATTTGCCTGGGTTTGATCCCCAGCGCCCATATGGTCCCCAAAGCATGGCCAGGGGAGATTCCTGAGCACTGCTGGGTATGATCCTAAAAACAAAACTTCTGACTTCATTCCAGGGCCTTCTGGGGACCTCAGGCCACTGCAGGCTACATGGCGGTTGGAAGGACAGTTTGTGAGTGTTTGGTAGTGGAAAGACCCTGAGCTCTGACTGGAGTCAGACCAACTTGGGTTTGATGCTACTCCCTCCAAAACCTGGGGAGTCTGCATCTGGGGAATGGTGTGTGTGGGGGGTGCTCCACCTCACCCAGGTTTTTGGGATGGTGGGATGTGAGTGGCGGAAACTGCCCGGTGTAGTGCCCAGAGCCAGCATCTGGGGCGGGCACCATGCCCTCTTCTGTGGGATCTTTACAACTGGTTTTGGTTATTTTGCAAGCAAGGGATTTTATACTTTTTGGGCCACATCTAGAGGTGTGCAGAGCTGACTCCTGACTCTGTGCTCAGGGATCACTCCTGGTGGGCTCAGGGGGCCCCATGAATGCCAGGGATAGAACCCACATAGGCCATATGCAAGGCAAGTGCCCTACTCAATGTAATATCTCTCCAGACTGCTTTTTATACTCTTAAAGGTATTTGTACGTCAGGGTAATGAAATCCAAAGCACCCTGCACAAATGAAAACAGGTAACACTGTCCTCTTTGGCGGAGTGGTGCTCTGGGCCACACCTGCTCTGTGCTCAGGGTCACTCCTGCTGGAGCTCAGCGCTGGGGAGCTGACCAGGGCCGGCCTGCGGCGTAGGGGGTGTGCCTTCCCCTGTATATGGTCTCTGGCTCTCTGGGATGTCTTGATGCAAAGCAAGAGTCAGCGGATCTGATCACTTGTGAACCGTTTACTCTTGCGTCTTTGGTCTGCAGTGAAACCATGGCAACGGCTGGTTCTGAAATGAAGTTATCCAAGAGAGAGGCGGGGAGAGGAAGCGTGCTCGGAGGGAAAGAGGCGCACTGCCCCGTCCACAGGGACTCGCTCCGCCCGCCTGGGCTCTGGTGCTGCCTCTCACGGTTGCCAACAGCTTTCAGGCCCCGGAGGACACTTGGTCATTCCGACAGAGGCTGACCTCACATGGGTTCAGCTCCCTCCCCAGCCGGGCGCCATAATGGGGATTCCAGCTGTGTCGAGAACACAGGGCACCTGGGCGCTTCCCACCAGATCTGCCCACAGATGCGGCACCTGCTCTCGAGACCAATGGCCAGTTTAGGAGGCAGAGTGACCTTTATGATGGAATGTCAGGAAACACTAGCGATAACAGAAGCTGCTCCTTTTCCTTAGTCTTACCCTCCTCCCCTCCCTGCCTCTCTCCCCTCCCTCCATCCTTCCTTCCTCTTTCCCTCCCTCCCCTCTCTCTCTTCCTTTCTTTCGTTCATATGTTCCTTCCTTCCTCCCTCTCTCCATCCCTCCCTCCATTCCTTTCTCTCCTCATTCCCCTGCGCCCCCCAAAGTTCCTTTTTGGGGAGGGGCAGACCAGGCTGTGTTCAGAATTTACTCCAGGCTCTGTGCTCAGGGATCATTTCTGTTGGGGCTCAGGGGACCATACATGGTGCTGGGGAATTAAACCTGGGCCCTGCCCTATGGGTGCTTTTGCAGTGGTTCACAGGAACCAACTCCTTTAAAGGTGCCAGGTCTCCCCTCTGAGCGCCTCTGACTGTTACCGAGAAACGGGTAAGGCCCATGACTTAACCTTTCCCCAGCTGACCATCTCCTGTATGCAGGAGAGAAGCCCAGCACATACATCTTAGCCTATAGCAGCAAGAGCAGATCAGCATCTCGATTTTCAGAGGAGAGACTCTTTATTGAAGGGAATGGCTAAGGGATGGCTCAGACTTGCCCCACATTCCATCTGACCTGCTGCAACTCGTGGACAGAATAAAGTCTGTCACTTGCTTTATTTGCAAATGCATTTGCTGAATACCTGCTCTGGAACAGACACTGAGAGCAAAGAACCCTCTCTCCAGGAGATTTGCAGAAAAAGTATGTTTTCAATTTCAAAGCGTATTACAAATAGGACTACGTGAGCTCTTTCTCAAGTCTGAGTTCAAACACTGTCTGAAAAATGAGCAGCGGTAAAGATACATGTTGCGACACATAAAGGGTATTTTAAGACATAAATAAAGCAAATTCTGAGCAGGGAGTTTTAAAGAAGAATCTATCTTAATTGTTTAATGTACATATTTTTTCGGTGTGCATGTGCTGCCCAAGCCCACGTGCTGCTGATGCCCACGTAGCCGAGCACATGTGATGCCTGGACACATGTGTCACCTGCATCTTCCCTCTTGAAATGTGAACTCTTCTCTCTCTCTCTCTCTCTCTCTCTCTCTCTCTCTCTCACCCTCTCCTCCTTCCCTTCCTAAAGGCACCCAAATAAAATCTGTTTTTACTTAAAAAAAAACACACTGTTTTAGTTTGGGGACTCTACTCAATGGTGCTCAGGGGGTGGCTCCTAGCTCTGTGCTCAGCAGTGATCCCTGCCAGTGCTCAAGGGACCCTATACGGGACCTGGGATTTGAATCGGGTTCAGCGGATGTAAAAGCACCACGGTCAGGTCTCTCCAATCCCAAGAAATATCGAAATATCTACCTTTAAGTCAACCTGTTCTCTCAATTCATGAACTTCCCAAGGACTGTTCACTTCAGGGAGATGCATGGATCTGTCTGCAGACCCATTCATCATTCTGCCTGGACTTTATGGATTGATTGATTGATTCATTGGGTGCTTTTTTGGGTCATACCAAGCAATGCTCAGGGGTTACTCCTGGCTCTGCACTCAGAAATTACTCCTAGCAGTGTTCAGGGGACCATATGGGATGCCGGGATCGAACCTGGGGCCGGCCATATGCAAGGCAAATGCCCTACCTGCTGGACTATGGTTCCGGCCCCTCTGCCTAGACTTTAATATGCGTCTGTTCTCTCTTGAGTCCTAGAAAGTCCGTCAGAATAAACAACTGTGAGTTAAGCTCTTGCTGCCTTCTCTGTTCAGCACCTTGGCACCAGCCAAGGGGCACAATGGAGGTGGGTACCCCAGATAAAAGTGGGAGGCGGTCTGGGAAATGCCCTGGAAATATATTCAATGCTTTACTACTGAACTTTTTGGTTTCATAGGTATTTTTCAGAGGCTTTTAAGATGAGTTCTTGTATTTGCAAGAAAAACTAAGTCTCAAATAATGCCCCCAATCAGAAATAAATTTGTCCCGCCAAATGGGTTATGGAATGCCATCATTAATTTCTGGGAGAAATTCTCATCAAACTCATTTGCAAGTTTACACTTAGGATCTGGGGATCACGGACACCCCCTCCCCGCCTCGACCGCCCAGAAATAGGCCAATCCCAGCAATTACCTGGGACTTCAGGGAGGTGATGGTGTCTTCCAACTCCTGTCGCAGGGAGGCTGGCATCAGCCCTTTGAACTTTGTTTCATATTCCTGTCGTATGTAGGTTATCTAAAGCAAAACAGGAAATAAAATGATCCTTTATTTTTCTTATTCTCGGTTATTATTTTGAATGCAAGAACAAGTTTCCATCCAGCATGAAGGCAAAGATACTGTGTTATGTGGGCGTTTGCCTTGCTGGGGGCCCAGGTTCGATCCCCGGCACCCAGAAAGAAATAAAGACAGAGAAAGATGAAACGGGTGAAACACTGGAAAAGGTGCTAAGCCCAGGGAGCTATGACAGTTCCGGAGAAGAAACAATTTCTTCTGGAGCCCTGGAGAAGTCCTACGCCTGCTCCTTCCTCTCTACGCATGTATGTGCTCTGCTAGCCAACTGCCCTTGGTCAGGTAGAGGGCACAGGGACAGAACCTGTGGCTCACAACCCGACAACTCAGTCATCTGAGGACAATTCATAGCAAGTCGCGGGGTGACGGAAACATTGTGCAGATCTGAGCGCTGACAGCGTCCCAGACTTGGCAGCTGCAAATGGAAGAGAATCCTCAGCCTGCCCCTCGGCATCTCCCAGCACGGGGAGTGGAGGGTTCTTGTCCTCAGGTTTCCCTCTGCTTTCAAGATACAATCAGACACGCTGCTAGACACTCACTGGGCTGGTAGAGGGAGGGGCCAAGGCTCAGACTGCTCAGTACTTAAAAATCTACAAGGCAGAGATCTGAGGATTTCCAGGACGCCTAAATGTTTCTGCAGATCTTGTAAAGTTGACAAGAAACCTGGAGATCTTGTAGCATGGACAAGATCTACAGAAACACACGAGGAGGAAGGCAGAGGTGTGTCTCTGGAGGAGCATGCCCTGCAGGAGGAGGGAACGGGACCCTGTCCCGGTTGCTGGCTGCAGCTGTGTCCGCTTTCCTCTCTGGAATGAAAAGAACTACTGCATGCATCACGTGTGGCTGTGATGTCAGCACTGCAGCCAATGTGTGAGCAGCTGGCTGGCCGGGAGCTGGCCTCTGAAGATGTGTGCACTCGAGGCTCTCTCAGGACCCTGATGCACTTCCCAGCACTGCTGGCATTATGGCTGGCTCTGGAGAAGCCCAAAGATGTTTAGTCTTTTTCCTCCGGTTCTATGTGACTTTTTTTTTCTTTTTGGGTCACACCTGGCAATGCTCAGGGGTTACTCCTGGCTCTGCACTCAGGAATTACTCCTGGCAGTGCTCAGGGCACCATATGGGATGCTGGGGATCGAACCCGGTCGGCCACATGCAAGGCAACGCCCTCCCCGCTGGACTATCGCTATGGCCCTTACGTGACTTTTTTGGGGGAGGGGTTTTTGGGATCATACTCCTTTCTTCGTCTCAGTGGTTACTCCTGGCTCTGCACCCAGGAATTACTCCTGGGGCATTCAGGGGACCAGATGGGATGCTGGGTATTAAATCTGTGTCATCTGCGTGTAAGGCAAATGCCCTCTCTGCTGTGCTACCTCTCCATGGGACTTTCTGTTGCTGGGTATCCATGGCAGTTTCTTTTTCCCGATCCTTAGCTTCACTAGGATATGCTGATTTGTTACCCAACCTTCTACATAACTTTCTTAGATACTGAGGTTGCTCTTATTTAGATTCTTTGAAGAACATTTCTTCTGTCTGAAGGTTGGTATCATTATTAGAGATGTTCATATTATATATACAACTGTTTGTTCTTTTCTTCAGGAATACACCTTCTTTCTATGTTGGTTATTCTTTAAAATGATTTTCCATAATGACAATTTTCTTAGTTTGCCTGTGTTGGTTCCTATTGTTGTGGACATTTTCCGCATCACTATTATTCACATTTTCATTTCATTCTTATTTCCTCTGGTCTAGCCACCCCATTTTCCTCGCTATTAATCAATTTTTCTGTTTACGTTTCTTTGAATAGAATTTTAGTCTCTGCAGTCTTTTGGCCTGTTGACCGTTATTCCAAAATGTTAGCATCACATTTGAACTCTCAGGTTCTCTCATTGGTAGATACAGTCCTCCTTTGTTCTGTTTGATTTCCCATGCCCTTTTTCCTTTTTTTTATTTTTGCATTCTTTTTCGTGAAAGAAAGAATTATCAAAGAATTTTCAGATAATTAGGCCTTGAGAAGAACTGTTTGTCATCAAGAACTGAAGTTTGTTTGAACTGTTCCCTTATTTCCTGGGTAATTTTGGACTTGATAGGTGTTTTGTTTCTTTTTTTATTTACATTCCTTTTATCTTAATCAAGCAAGGATGCTCCCTTTTTAAGTTTTTATTTTTAACATGGGGCCAGAGAGATAGTACAGTGGGTAGGGCACTTGCCTGGCACACGACCAATCTGGTTCAGTCTGGCACCCGTAGGGGTCCCTTAAACTTTGCAGGAGAGATCCCTGAGCGTGGAACCTCAGGCAAACCCTAAGCACCAGGTTTGGCCTCCACAACAAAATAAACAAGTTAAATTTGATGGGACCAGTGATTTGCTGAATGCAGCAGTGGGGCTGAGCGGGGAGACGCAGAAGCGGGTTAGGTTTCCTTGTCGGGGGGTCGCGCCACCTCCTAGACCCCTTTGGTGAAGGCTCATGATTTCTCCGCCTGTCCGACTCCAGGTGTTCACACCTGGCTGCCAGCAGCAGGGAATGGCTGTGCCTGTCAACTGCCACTGGCCCCTTCTTCCATTGCTTTTTTGAATAAGCAGGAGACACCTTCTGACTTTTCCTGAGGTGCCAGTCACACGTGCTTCCCGCTCCTTTCTCTCTGCTTTCAAAGTTTGGGGGTCTGAGAGAGGTTAAAAGGGGAGCCTGAGCATCTGAAATGACCTTGACTATGAACCGGAGGAAATAGGAATATCTTACTGCCCTGAACCTGGAGCCCAAATCTTGAATTTGGGAAAACAAAATTTTCTTTAAAATTTACTTTTTTTGGGGGGTGGGTCACACTCGGTGGTGCTCAGCTTACTTACTCCTGGTCCTGTGCTCAGGAATCACTCCTGGCAGGGTTGGGCGACCAACCATATATGGTGCCAAGGACTGAACTGGGGTTAGCTGTGTGCAAAAAGCAAAAGCAAGTGCCTGACCGCTGTACCCTCTCTCTGGCCCTCCCCTTACTTTAATAACACCATGGAAAACTTTAACCAGTCTCCTTCTGCTCTCTGTATGAGTTCATGGTACTACTTAACCTCAGTAGCACTACTTAAATGTTAGCAAAACATTTACCCAGCACTTCCTATGTGCCAGATAAAATCCCACAAGTGCTGGGCTGGAGCGATAGCCCAGCGGGTAGGACGTTTGCCTTGCATGCAGCCGACCTGGGTTCGATCTCCGGCATCCCATATGGTCCCCCCGAGTACCGCCAGGAGTAATTCCTGAGTGCAGAGCCAGGAGAAACCCCTGGAGCATTGTCGGGTATGACCCAAAAAAGCAAAAATTAAAAAAAAAAAAATCCTACAAGTGTAGAATTTTTGATCCTTCAGACAACCTGATGAGGGTTGATCCTTCAGACAACCTGATGAGGGTTGATCCTTCAGACAACCTGATGAGGGTTGATCCTTCAGACAACCTGATGAGGTGAGCCCTGGATTTGGTCTCCAGCAGTCAAACTCTGAGGCACATACGCCAGCCACCCCTGGCCCTGCAGCCGCTCAGATCATTCCAAATGCGGAGCTGTTTCCTCCCAGCAGGAAGATGATCTCATGGGAACCAATGAGGTGGAGCACAGCAGGTGGAGCACTTTCATGGCCCTCTGGGTAGAGAGGGAGAGGCGGATTTATGGCTATGACTGAGCTTCCAGAAATCTATCTAGTTACTGCTCTTCTGACTCAGCAGTGCTCAGAGGTCACTCTTAGCTTTTACTTGAAATGACCGTTGGTGGTGCTCAGGACACCATATGGGATGCCAGGGAATGAATCCAGGTTGGCTGCATGCTAGGCAAATGCCTTACCTGCTGTACTATCACTCTAGCCTAAATTCACCCACTTCACAAAGACATACTTGGTTTGAGCATGGTAGAGTTCTCCATATGTTTCCATTGGCTTAGAGTTCTAATGTCATAAAGATTCATTTATGAGATAATTAAAGAGTCGATGTAAAAGCCAATGCATAGAATCATCTGAATAATGTCGACTGATAGTCTATATAAGTACACAGTTAATTAAATTAAAAAAAGGTATTTTTTGCTTTTTTTGTTCACACCTGGCAATGCTCAGGGGTTACTCCTGGCTCTGCACTCATCTGCACTCAGGAATTACTCCTGGTGGTGCTCAGAGGACCATATAGGATGCCGAGGATCGAACTCGGGTCAGCTGTATGCAAGACAAGTGCCCTACCCGCTATGCTATCGCTCCGGTTCGATGTTTGTTTTTTATTTTTTGGGTTTTGGGTCTCCATTCCCAACGAATGGAGACGTTACTGGCACCTTGAGCAAATCGATGAGCAATGGGAGAGACAAGTGATACAAGTGTTTTGGGTCATACCTGGTGGTGCTCAGGGCTTATTCCAGGTTCTAGGCTCAGAGATCATTCTGCGTGGGCTTGGGGGTATCTGGGATCAAACCCATGTCCCCTGTATGCAAAGCAAGCACCGTATCCACTGTGCTATTTCTCCAGTCCTTGAGTTAGAATTTTATGACGACAAGACAACATACATCAGAGAAGCATCAGTGCCTGTTTCTGGGTGGGTTATTTGTTTGGTTCCTGACCACGGTTGGTGCACAGCGATTTTCCCAGGTTCTTCATGGAGGCTGGGGCTGACAGACAGGGAATCGTGCTCCATGCTCCGTGAGCATGGGAAGGCTTCAGCTCAAAAACTCCATCTAGGAGCCGGAGAGGCAGCAGAGCAGGAAAATCACTTGCCTTACACACTGTCATCTGGGTCCAATTCCTGACACCCTAAAAGGTCCTGATACGATCCAGGAATGATTCCTGAGCACAGAACCAGGAGAAAACCCTGAGGATAGCTGGATAAGGCCCAAATAAACAACCCCCTCCAAATCCCTCTCCTATCCACCTGGGCCTCCTACTGACTAGAAGTACACAGGTGGGTTAGGAAAGATGTGAGGCTGGTTCTAACCTGATGGTATTCATTTCTTATGAGGTCTATGACTGGGGCCAGAGTGATAGTCCAGTGGGTAGGGTGTTTGCTTTGTACACTGGCCAACCAGGGTTTGATCACCGGCATCCCATATGGTCCCCCAAGCACTGCCAGGGTAGGAGTAATTCCTGAGTGCAGAGCCAGGAAGAACCCCTGAGCATTGCTGGGTGACCCAAAAAAGAAAAAAAAAAAATAAAATAAAATAAAATAAAATAAAATAAAAGAGGTCTATGACTTTAGGCTTTGGAAGGGCCAACAAAACAAAACAAAACAAAACAAAACAAACACCAAAACAAACAAAAAAAACAAAACAAAAAAGCAAAAGCAAACCCAGCAAAGAGGCAGGTAGGAAGGGGTGTGAAGACACAAGGGGCAGGGAGCCCCCGGGGAAGGGTGTTTCCACACCATGGGCCTCTGGGCAGCCAACACGGTTTGCCCAGGCTTCTGTGGGGAACACGTAGAAAGGCATATTGTGTGACAGTGAATTAAACAAGGGTTAAGGAGGCACGGCCAGAGAAAGCAGCCAGAGGTGGCATGCAGATACTCGGAGGTGCCAACTCAGGAAGACAGCGTCTTATCTTTTACCGAAGTTCATTTTCAGGTTGAGGTGTGGCGTGTAACCATAGCAACTCCTGAGAGACATCGAGGACCTGTTACTCCTTGACGGGCCACGGGCTTTGGTCCCGACGACCTAACCGACATGTACAAGCTGCTGAGCTGCCCGTCAGGCCTGAAAGCACCTCAATCCCCTCTCCCACCTCCCGGGAGGCCTTTATCTCAGGGCACCTGATGCCCTGAGAGTGGCCGTGCCTGCCCAGGGGAGGGACTGAGCACAGAACTCCTGATTAATGACCAGGCTGGGACCTCACGGAGGAAGGACTAAGAGATCTTTTTGAGAAAAACGCCACAAGTTTCTGGAACCGTGAAGCTGGAGGTCTGAGAACGGACACTGGCTCGGATCCCCCTTACTCTCTATCGGACTTTCACTTGGCTGAGAGCATCTATAGTCTAGTGTGGGGCTGTTCAAACTGTTCCTGACACCCAAGACAAAGGAGAAAAGCCTTTGTATGATTAGAGCATTTGTTACCCTTGCAGAAGACACGAGTCTCGGGTCAGAGACCCCTGGGAGAGCTGCACAGGCCTCATGCCAGCCTCGAATGTGGGGGGGGGCAAGTTTCAACCCTGACCCCAAACGGTTCCCCTGAGCAGCCCCTGGAGCAAACCCCTGAATAGGAGGAGTCACTCCTGAGAACTGCCGGAAGTGGCCTCAGAACCTCCCAAAAAAAAAAAAAAAAAAATTAAAGAGAATCAGAGGTCACAGTGTCACCAATACACAGCCCAAATCTATTCCTGCTTTAAAATCTGTTTGCTTTTTGGGCTGGGCTGTGCTCAGTCAGGGCTTATTCCTGGCTCTGCACACGGGGGTCACTCCCAGCAAGGGCTCAGGGAGCTCTAAATATGTGCCAGGGATCAAACCAGGGTCAGCTGTGTGCAAGGCGAAGCGCCCCCGCCCCGCTGGTGCTGCTGCCACTCGTCCCCAGACCCCCCACCCCCCCCGTCCTATTTACTCTCCAGCCCTTGGATGTGTTTCTGATTCAAAGATCTCAGTGGCTCATTAGGACACTCACTCACTTGGGTTGTGAAATGCAACAAACATGCGGAGACCATGCAAGCGGCGGGTGCTCCTTCCCCATCGGAGAAGAGACGCTGAAGCCAGTGAACAGGGCGAGCGAATGTCGCCTTTGCGAGGTGACCCTGCGCTGGACGGGCTCTCCCCCCTCCCACTACTCTCGGCCCGCCCCTGCGCAGGCACACATGGAGGCCTCGTCAACCATCACATCTTATCCTCTGCTGCCACGATTTGGTTCAGGTCCAAGTCCAGGTAACCAGAGTCGCCGGAAGTCTGGGCTCAGACGGGCTGCACCTGGGAATGCCCCTTCTGGGGTGGGGACGGCCACTAGGCGAGGACGGAGCGGGGGCAGCTCTGAGCATGGAGCCAGAACCAGAGGGAAATCAGGCCCTTTCCCAAGCTGCACCTGAAGCCAGTCCCTGCCCTGAGCTCTGTCAGCCTGGGTTGGATTTTCCTCACCTGTAACCAAAACTGAACCCACATAGAATGTGCTCGATTTTCCTCTCTGCATGGGAGAAATTGTGCTCGACCACTGAGTCCCGCTCCCAGCCCTCAATACATTTTATTTTTAAAATTTTATTATACCATATCAGATAGACTATTACAGAGCTGTTCATGATTGGGTTTCAGTCATACAGTGTTCCAGCACCCGTCCCTCCGCCAGTGTCCCCAGAGCCCCCAGTCAGGCACTTTCCTCCTCTCTCTGTCTCTGTCTGTCTGTCTGTCTCTCTCTGAGTCTCTCTGTCTCTCTCTCCCTCAACACGTTTTTAACTCGCCTTTGTGTGGCTTCAGTTCCTCCAGGTGCCAACAACACCGGGCTTAGACCAAACCTGGCCCACTCCTTGTCTTTGCCAGTAAAGTTTTATTGAAACACGGTGGACCTTGTTCTACTTCCGCACTATGACACATGCTAAAAGCAACACTGAGTTGCCCCACTCCCACACCACTGCGTCTGACCTGGCCTGCAATACCTAAAACAATGGCTCTGCCGTCCTTTCTAGGAGGTGGGCTGCCCCCTGCAAAAGACTGAGAGCTGTAGGAGGCAGACGCTGTATTAGCTGTGCAGACCCTTGAGCCCTAGCTCCGAGCCTGCTGCCTGGCACCTGGGGGTCCCAATCAATCTTTGCTGGGTGCGTGAGTGAAGTCAAACTCAGTGCACACCACTGCGTGGTGTGAAGTCAGGCTTTGTCTTAAGACAAGAGGCTCTCCAGAAAGTCCCGAGTAAACTAATCACAAAACCTCCTCCCCTTGCGGCTGCCCATCCTTAATCAGTACAGTGGCTGTGAGTAAGCAGCAGCCTGGAAGCTGAGAAAATCAGAGGCAAACACCAGGCACTCAGGGCTGCTGAGATCAAAGCGATCTCTTCCGGCGCATTTCTTCCCCCTTACTCACTATCGGACTTTTCACAGGGTGGGGATGTGAAATGATTCATACACTCTCCTCTCTGTCTCTCTGTCTGTCTGTCTGTCTGTCTGTCTCTCTCTCTTCTTTCCTGAAAATAAAGCACTGGGATCCTTTCACACTGGGATAGACGAGCTTTGTTTCCATTCCTGAGATTGTTTAACTATAAACACCCCCTTCCTTCCACTAAGGACTGCCCAAGCCCTAAAAGGGCTGTGATTGGTGCATTGCTCGCCAGAATGGGTGTGGGGGGAGTTCTGGGGCCCATCTCCCTTCTGGCTGGGGATGCTGGGAACTGGACAGGTAGGTCTCTGAGAGGGAACTCAGGCACAGGGTTTAGAAGGAAGCAGTGTGGACACGCCACAGCCGCCACCCTGGAACTGGCCCAGGGTCACAGTTTCATGGCTAGTCTCTGAAGAGACGCTGATGAAAGTTACGAGTACGTGGATCTTCGGGCTGAAAACTCTGGGGGTCTTCTTAGAGTGGAAGTGGGCAGACTCCGCCAACCCTCCCTCTGCACCCGCCCCCATCCTGCTGGAAGCCCCAGCAGCCACCATGTAAACAGCTTCACAACTTCATGACTAGTCTTGGAAGAGGCGCCAAGGCCTGACAATGAAACTCAAGCGTACATATGGAGCCAAATGGCACCTCCAAATTCTACACTGCTCACAGCCCGGTAGAGGCATAGCAAATTATGTGGGAAAGTATAATTTCCCATAAGAAGCCCCAATGACTTTCACATCCTCATTGTGAGAAAAATTTTCAAAATTGTCTTTCACTGAACTTTAAAAAAAAATTCCACCTACCAGTTTGTTGTAAAAAGCAACAGACAATAATTACTTTGGGCCTGCCAAGGAGCAGGCTCGTGGGGGGCGGGTGGGAAACGAGGACAATGCTGGAGGAAGGTCACACTGGTGGCGGGGCTGGTGCTGGAGCCCTGAGAGCTGAACAGCTGTATCTGAGCAACTCTGTGAAGCGCCGTGGTTAAATAAAACTTGAAAGTAAAAAGAAGGAAGCGATGCGTTCAGGCTCCTTTCAGCCATGTTTCTGGAAAGGGTTTGAAGAAATGTCTGGGGAGCCAGAGGGGTTTTCACATTTTCTAGAGTCTGAATTTCCTTCTGCTGGGAGACTGGATTCACTCTTTTTAGGCTGTGACTGGACTCCTGAAAAGGAAGTGTCCATTACTGAAGGACAAAACCCTAACAAGAGGGAAAGAAGATTGGTGCGGTGCGTGTGTGTGTGTGTGTGTGTGTGTGTGTGTGTGTGTATGTGTGTGTGTGTGTGTAGCACATCAGCCCTGCTCAGGGGAGCTCAATGATGAAGGCAATATGGAAAGGTCAGTGCTAGGGGAAGGTCAACTGCTATGGGGAGGTCAGATGCTATGTGGAGGAGATCAGGCACTACGTGGGGATCAGATGCTATGTGGCGGATCAGATTCTATGGGGAGGCTAGATGCTATGGAGGAAGGTCAGATGCTATGGGGGGGAAGGTCAGATGCTATGGAGGCAGGTCAGATGCTATGGGGGAAGGTCATATGCTATGGAGGAAGGTCAGATGCTATGGGGGAAGGTCATATGCTATGGGGAAGGTCAGATGCTATGGGGGAAGGTCATATGCTATGGGGGGAAGGTCAGATGCTATGGGGGAAGGTCAGATGCTATGGAGGAAGGTCAGATGCTATGGGGAAGGTCAGATGCTATGGGGGAAGGTCAGATGCTATGGGGGAAGGTCAGATGCTATGGAGGAAGGTCAGATGCTATGGGGGAGGGTCAGATGCTATGGGGGAAGGTCAGATGCTATGGAGGAAGGTCAGATGCTATGGGGGAAGATCAGATGCTATGGAGGAAGGTCTGATGATATGGGGGGAAGGTCAGATGCTATGGGGGGAAGGTCAGATGCTATGGGGGAAGGTCAGATGCTATGGGGGAAGGTCAGATGCTATGGAGGAAGGTCAGATGCTATGGGGGAAGATCAGATGCTATGGAGGAAGGTCTGATGATATGGGGGAAGGTCAGATGCTATGGGGGAAGGTCAGATGCTATGGGGGAAGGTCAGATGCTATGGGGGAAGGTCAGATGCTATGGAGGAATGTCAGATGCTATGGGGGGAAGGTCAGATGCTATGGGGAAGGTCAGATGCTATGGGGGAAGGTCAGATGCTATGGGGGAAGGTCAGATGCTATGGGGGAGGTCATATGCTATGGGGGAAGGTCAGATGCTATGGGGGAAGGTCAGGATGCTATGGGGGGGAAGGTCAGATGCTATGGGGGGGAAGGTCAGATGCTATTGAGGAAGGTCAGATGCTATGGAGGAAGGTCAGATGCTATGGAGGAAGGTCAGATGCTATGGAGGAAGGTCAGATGCTATGGAGGAAGGTCAGATGCTATGGAGGAAGGTCAGATGCTATGGGGGAAGGTCATATGCTATGGGGGAAGGTCAGATGCTATGGGGAAGGTGTATGGGAAGGTCAGATGCTATGGGGGGAAGGTCAGATGCTATGGGGGAAGGTCAGATGCTATGGGGGGGAAGGTCAGATGCTATGGAGGAAGGTCAGATGCTATGGGGGGAAGGTCAGATGCTATGGGGGAAGGTCAGATGCTATGGGGGGAAGGTCAGATGCTATGGAGGAAGGGAGATGCTATGGAGGAAGGTCAGATGCTATGGGGGAGGTCAGATGCTATGGGGGAGGGTCAGATGCTATGGGGGAAGGTCAGATGCTATGGAGGAAGGTCAGATGCTATGGGGGGAGGGTCAGATGCTATGGGGGAGGGTCATATGCTATGGGGGGGGAAGGTCATATGCTATGGGGGAAGGTCAGATGCTATGGAGGAAGGTCAGATGCTATGGAGGAAGGTCTGATGATATGGGGGAAGGTCATATGCTATGGGGGAAGGTCAGATGCTATGGGGGAAGGTCAGATGCTATGGGGGAAGGTCAGATGCTATGGGGGGAAGGTCAGATGCTATGGAGGAAGGTCTGATGATATGGGGGAAGGTCAGATGCTATGGGGGGGAAGGTCAGATGCTATGGAGGAAGGTCAGATGCTATGGAGGAAGGTCTGATGATATGGGGGGAAGGTCAGATGCTATGGGGGAAGGTGAGATGCTATGGAGGAAGGTCTGATGATATGGGGGGGAAGGTCAGATGCTATGGAGGAAGGTCAGATGCTATGGGGGAAGGTGAGATGCTATGGAGGAAGATCAGATGCTATGGGGAGTCATATGCCGTGGTGAGGCTGGGGGCTACACAGGGCTGTGACCATGGTGAGGGCTAGGATCTGACTTGCCAGAGCCAGTCAGCAGCAGAGGGTGAGATGAGAAGCTTTGCCATCACCCTGGGCCTAGATGGGTGACTGGAGATAGGAGGCCACAGGAAGAGGAGGTGATCTGGGGTGGGGAGGAGGGGAGCAGAGATCTGTCTGCGCTTTGTGTGCGGAGCAGGGGAAGCCAGAACGTGGTGTTCTGCGAAGGGGGCAGAGGGAACAAGACATTCCCAGGAGCTAAGGCCCATCACCAGGCCTCTGGGACGGGAGGTGGCCCAGTTGTAACATGTCACCCCGGTCACCAGGCTGAATTTGGCTGATCTGGCTGGAGGGGCCAGCGTCCATGTGTCTCATCCTCCTCTCGCTGCCCCTCGTGTGTTCCCCTGAAGTTGGATGCTGGGTGCAGGAGGACCTTGAAGGCTGAGCTCTGTGGCAAACTTCAGCTAAGCCGCTTTCTGGTCGATCTCGGACTAGCTCTCAAGGGTCTTTGGTAGTCTGGGGGGTCATGCGGGACCCCCAGGCTCTGTTTTGTGCCTTATGCCTTTGCGTATGGTTCTGCGCCCGACTCTCTGGTTTGGTATCTTCCATCTGGGTGGAGGAGCACTTGCTGTTCTCTTAGCACACCTAAGGAGATGTGGCCCCTTGGTCTTCCAGAGTGCTATGTGCCCACCTACCAGATGCTGAGAGCTGGTGCACGGAGCCGACAGGATGCTTATGCCTAAACTCACCACGTACCAGGACTCGGAGCAGTCTCTTCCGTCCACATCCGATTTCTGTTAACCTCCAGCCAGTTCTTAGTGGGACTTCAAGGCCACGTCCATATGAGGGAGGCCAGAGAGGCCCTTTGATGGACAGTCCCACTGCTGATTCCAGGCAAAGTGAGAGCCGTTTTCTGGGTCTTCCTGTCTGCTAAAGTGTCTGTTTTGACTCTGTGGTCATGCACTCTTGTGATCTACCTCCCACTGTTTTCTCCTCAGAACCTTGAGTATCACCGGAGTCACTGAGATTACACCATGGTTTCTTTGAAGTTTGAAAACATTATAAAAATTCTATGGATTGTTTTTGCCAACATCAAAGCAGCTTTGCCAACCTCGCGAGGGCATGTTGGCATCTGCGTGAGAAGGGGCTGGGTGGTGGGGTTTTTTAAGAGATTTTTAATTTTACAAGTCAGACAGACTGGTCATGAATATGAACTTGGCCTGGCTGACCTGGGCACATGTGACAGCATCCTTTCTGTTTGGAAAAGCTCCATTATGTATTTCTAAAAACTTAAGGATGGGTTTGGAGCCACAGTATAGCAGGTAGGGGCTTGCCTTGCATGCCGCCTACCTGCCTTTGATCCCTGGAATCCCATGTGGTCCCCCAAGGCTACCAGCAAGTGATCCCTGAGCTGGGAGCAAGCTTTGATCACTGGCAGGTATGCACCCTTCAAAAAACAAAAACAAAAGGAACAACTTAAGGCTGTTGATCCAGACTTAGAGAGAGGGAGCCACGGCCTCTCCAGGCCGTGGGAAGAGCGAAGGCATGTCAGATGGAGCAAGGACCTTCCTTCCTCTTCTGATCTTTCTTTCATTCTGGTTTTCACTAGTGGGCTCTTCCAGGAATGTGTGGGTGCATTCTTTAGAAAACCGTGACCCAGATATTATTATTATTATTTATTTATTTATTTTTATTTTTTTTAAACAAATACATCAAACCAACAAAGGTCAAAGAAAGAGCAGGGAGTTTTTGTTCTTCCGTTTGAAGGCATTTCTTTAATATTGAAAAATGTACTGAAATCTAGGAACAGCCCAGGGATGGCTGGATAGAATTCAAGAGCAGAGAGTCAAAACACCCAGGGAAAAATGTCCCACTGTGCTGGGGGTTGGGGTTAAGGAACCTCTGTTGGGGGTGTCTCTCGTTTATATCAGCAACAGAGAAGATTTAAAATTAGAAGCCCCCAAAGCAAACCAATCCCCCAAAACTATCCCAAATCTTTGTGTGCCTTGGCTGGAGCTGAAGACGTTCTTCATTGTTTATTCAGGGTGGAAAGAATTAGGATGAAGATTTCCAATACTGTATTTTTTTGGTTTGTTTTAGCACCATACCGAGCTGTGTTTGGGGCTTACTTCTGGCTCTGTACTCAGGGACCACTCCTGGTGGGGCTCAGGGGACCATATGGGTTGCCGGGGATCAAACTTCGGATGGGCAGAGTGCAAGGCAAATGGCCCGATCGGCTGTATTATGGCTTGGCCCCCTACCCTGCTGCACTGATGAGCAGAATCCAACAGAAAAGCGTCTTTCCTTATTCTGATAGAATTCTAGAAGGTTCTTCTGGCTTTGCTTGCAGCGATGGGGGCTGTGCGCAGCATTCCAGGAGAGCCTACGCACCGCTGAGCGTCCCTGAGAGCTCCAAGGCCATTGCATGCCCTCTCTTTATCCTGCACATGCATTTAAAACTGGAGTTGGCAGCAGAAAGCCTGAGATTTGGGGGGATAAAGATGCTGTTTTATCTTGCTTTATGCTAACTTTCTCTTTAACCCCTAGCCTCCAGCTTTGAGAAAATCTCTGTCTTTAAGGATTTTTTTGAGAGCATCTTCCCCCAAGCTTTTCTTTGAGAAAATTAATCTTGCTTCCTCCTGGCCTTGGAAGATTTAAGATCTACAGATGGGGCGGCCTGAGCGCCAGTGCTGAAGGAGGCTCTGGGGGTCTCTGCCCTGTGCAGCGACTGTGGAGACGGGAGGTGGCTGATCCCTGAACTTGGGTTAATAGATACTTTTCCATGCCTTCAGACAAGGAAGGATTCCATGGAACAGGAGTTTTCCAAAGATCCCTGTGAGAGTTGATCGTACTGAATTTCTGGGTGGGCTCAGCTATGTTTCTGGACCACGAGTTGGTGGTAAGAAGAAGGTAGTTAGGGGCGGGAGTTGGTCTTTGGGCAGATGGGGACCATGGAGGATTCTGGAACAACTTTCTGAATGGATACAATGCCAGGGGTAAGGCGGGTTAGCCCATCCCCACCTCAGACAGGCTGCACCCCTCCTTCCCCTGTCCTGTACACTAAAACTGCAGGCATGCATTTTCCAGAACTCATATCTCTCTTTTTCCTCTCCTAATCACTTTACTTTTAATGGGGCTGGGGGAGAGAGAGAGAGAGAAGAGAGAGAGAGAGAGAGAGAGAGAGAGAGAGAGAGAGAGAGAGAGAGGAAGAGAGAGAGAGTACAGTGGGGAGGGCATTTGCCCCGCATGCTGCTAACCCAGGTTCCGGCACCTCAGGAGTAATTCCTGAGCACCCGGGGTCTGGCACCCAAGCCAATCACTGTCACTGTCTTCCCATTGTTCATCGATTTGCTCGAGTGGGCGCCAGTAACGTCCCCATTCATTGGGAATGAGGTCCATTATTGTTACTCTTTTTGGCATATCAAATACACCATGGGTAGCTTGTCAGGCTCTGCCATGGCTCTGTGTCCATCCTAGTCTTTTTTCTATGTCAGACCATCAACCATCCAGGGCCCACAGGGCAGAGCCCTGGTGTGTAGACAAGCCTGTCTCCTGTCTGCCACCTGCCGACGCAGCCGGGCTCCACAGCCACACCTGCAACTTCAAGGGGCAGAACCAAGCCAATAAAAAGAAAAAAAAATTTTTAGGCTATACTTGGCTGCGCTCAAATCTTCCTCTTAGCTCTGCTCTGCCTGCTCACTGTCCGCTAACCGTCCTCTTTGGAGGACAACCAGGGGGTCTGCAACACAAGTCCTGGGGCCCTGCTCAGACAGCTCAGGACTTCCTGACCTCAGCAGCCAGGGCTCTGCTGGGGAGATGGAGACTGAGGTGTCAGAGGAACAGGGTTCTGGGGTTCCCGTCCGGGCTTCCCTGTGGAGCAGACAGAGGTTCCTTGAGTTGTGTTTCAGGGAGCACCCCCCCCCCCCACTCACGGGGCCCCCTCAGGGCTGCAGTTGGCAGGCGTCCTGCCTGAGACACCATTTCCAAACACAGAAGCACCAGCACTTAGGTTTTGGGGCTGCAGGTGTGCCCCTGCCCCTGTTGTCAGCCACTTCTACTGGAACTGCACAAGTTTTTTGGGGGGAGGTTGGGGGGGGTCATACCCAGAACTGCTCAGGGCTGACTCCTGACTCTGCACTCTGGGCTCGCTCCTGGCGGTGTTCAGGGGACCATGTGTGGTGCTGGGGATCCCATTTAGGTCAGCCTTGTGCAAGGCAAACTCCTTCTCCACCGAACTATTGCTCTGAATCCGCGCCACAGTCTTTCCCCCCAGGGACCTCGGGCTCTGATGTTCGTTCACTGGCCACCTCTGCACAGGTGCCGAGACCCGCTGGTAGGGACAGGAGCTGCACGTTGCTGGCCGACTTCCTGTTGTGAGGATGCATCAAGACACAGGCTGGCAGCGCGCGCACTAATCCCATTCACAGGCCTAACCCTGGCCTCTTCCTTGCTTGGCGCCAGCTAAGTCAGAGCTGGGGGGCTAGTGAAAGGCGAAGCAAGGACTTCAGTGGGGTGTGTTGGAAAGGTGCCATCTCCCCTCTGCAGTCTGGAGCCCAGGGACCCAGGTCTAGAAACTGTCTGCCATCCTTGTACACACAGACAATAAATCAAGAATGCGCCAACAGTAGGGTCAAGAATGAAGACAGAGAGAAGAAAGTGCTTGTTATTTTTGCCACATAATTCAGCCGTCCAGTGAAGTCTATATTCCTCCTCAATTACATGACCCTGATTTTTTCTTTTCTTTTTTCTTTCCATCACACCCAGAGATGCTCAGGGTTACTCCTGGCTCTGCACTCAGAAACTACTCCTGGTGGTACTCGGGGACCCTATGGGATTCTGGGGATTGAACCCTGGGTCAGCTGAGTGCAAGGCAAACGCCCCTCCTGCTGTGCTATTGCTCTGGCCCCGACTCCTGAGTTTGGACTGTTTAGGCCTATCTGAATTTTAACCAGCTCTTCTAATGGATCCTTTGGTGGGACCCAGGAGTCCCTGACAATGGCCCTGAGCTGGCATCCTAGGAGCTGACCCAGTTCACCAACCAGTGGGGAACATGGCAGCCACAATTCACATGAGCAGTCCACAGGCCAGACTGGCTACCTGGGCAATTGCCACTTCCCCCCCACCCTGAGCAGCACCCACTCTGTTTCCTCACTGTTTGCCGCAGTCCAGGAATGGTGACACAGAGTCACGGCCTTCCGACAAAGCGGCTCTCTCGGCATCTGCTGGCCCCGTCTTGATTCCACCACGAAACCCATACACTGCAGGGCCTTCTGGCCAGACCCTACCCTGGACTGCGTCCTGCCCTCGGCCCGCTGCTGTCTTCATCCCAACGTTTGCTGCTGGGGAGAGTAAGCAAGAATAACAACACGCACGCACATGCAGACAAACACACTTGAAACAGTCATTTTGATAGGGTCAGTTTTACTTCCTAAGAGTTATCTTGGTAGTGTCAGCTACAAACACATGCTCTCTAAGCTCAAAGAACCTTCTCTACAGGGCTTCGTCCTGCAGCCCATATGGAGGTGGGTCCACCAGGCCTGGCCCTGGCATAGCCCTGGAACCAGTGGCACAGTGTCTGGTGAAATTCTGGACCCCCCGGGGAGCCCCCAGGAACGAGCTTTCCACAGACAAAGGGATCCCGTGACTGGCTGTGTGCGTCAATGGATACAGCAAGAAATGAGACGACCCAGGGATAAATCCATAAAGTAAATGGAAGTGATGAAAAGGGAAAGGCACTTTCCTGCAAACGTTGCCCAGTCTCCATAAGATGCAACCAAACAGCTTTCAAGAGGAATAGCAGGAGTTGCCCCCCCACCCCCAAACTAAAAAAGTACCAACAACAAATGATGGGAGATTCAATTGATCAATAGAGAAAATCTCACTTTGAGTGAAGCTCTAAGCTGTACATGAGGCAAGATCACGTCACGGTACACCAGCCTGACTAGGCGCAGTCAAGGGAGCTCTGGTTTCTTGGTACTCCCCCTTCCCCTTCCCTTCGACTTTTACTGAAATGAAACCTGATGGGTAATTCCTCCTCTTTGGCTCCTCTAGGATGTTATTTAAGCTCTGGCATCTGGTCCAAAGGGAAATTTAATGCTAAGTCAGAGGAGTATGTGGAAAGTAGTTTACATCTGGCTCTGTACCTGCACCCCTCATGGGCAGACCCAGCGGGAGCGAATATGAGTTTGCCCACTGCTGGGTCTAGGCCTCGCTTCATTTCCTCAGGCGCGAACTGCTGCTACCTTCTTTTAAGCAATGTCATAGCCCCACCCTCCCCCACCCTCCATGCTGCTTCTTAGGTTAAGGGCAAAGACAGACCCACTAAGCCCGCACACTTTAGATCTGGTCTAACAGCATCCCAGTCCCTAAGTCTGGAAGGCAAATGGCTGAACAATCTTGGGAAAACCCACAGAGGTCCAAGAGCAGAAGTGCAGAGACTGAAGGTGCAGAGGCCACCTGGGCAATATGTCGGGAGTGGAGGTGGCCCCGAGCCAGCATCACTTCTACAATTAGGGCCATAGTCCCACCCTTAGTACTAGAGGGCAAACTTCTAAGTAAGCTGAACCCAAACACTGCATCAAGCAAATCACCACTGACACCACCTGTACCAACGCCTCCAACACCTCAACCCTCTGTCTCTTTTCCTTCTACCTCTAGACATCAGGTCAAGGAGCCGAGTCTTCCAGACTCTCCTGTTCTCGCGCTGTTCCCGAATCTCACAGATGTGCCTATTCTCGCACTGTTCCTGAGTCTCACAGACACCCCTGTTCTCATGCTGTTCCCAAGTCTCATGGATACGCCTGTTCTCAGGCTGTTCCCGAGTCACGGATACGCCTGTTCTCATGCTGTTTCTGAGTCTCACGGATATGCCTGTACTCATGCTATTCCTGAGTTTCATGGATATGCCTGTTCTCACGCTGTTCCCGAGTCTCACAGCTACGTCTGTTCTCATGCTATTCCTGAGTCTCATGGATACGCCTGTTCTCACGCTGTTCCGAGTCTCACGGATATGCCTGTTCTCATGCTATTCCTGAGTCTCACGGATACGCCTGTTCTCATGCTATTCCTGAGTCTCGTGAATAAGCTTGTTCGCGCTGTTCCCAAGTCTTACAAAAACTCCTATTCTCACGCTGTTCCTGAGTCTTACGGGATTCCTGTTCTCACGCTGTTCCCGAGTCTTATGGACACGCCTGTTCTCGCGCTGTTCCCGAGTCTTACCGACACTCCTGTTCTCACGCTGTTCCTGAGTCTTATGGACACGCCTGTTCTCACGCTGTTCCCGAGTCTTACAGACACTCCTGTTCTCACGCTGTTCCTGAGTCTTACGGACACGCCTGTTCTCATACTGTTCCTAAGTCTTACAAACACTCCTATTCTCACGCTGTTCCTGAGTCTTACGGGATTCCTGTTCTTGTGCTGTTTCCGAGTCTTACAAACCTGTTCTCATGCTGTTCCCATGTCTTACAGACCTGTTCTCACGCTGTTCCCGAAGTCTTACGGACACTCCTGTTCCCCGTCCTCACCCAACTCTTAAAAACGCCACCCAGGAACAGCCTCGTAGAGACGCTAAGTTAGCAGCGATCATCTATATCTTATTCATTAAGAAACATCCTCATCAGATCATTGATTTTTGGTAGTTATATTTTACACTGTCTACATTTTGTTAAACAAAAATGGAAGATGGTTTAAGATAGTCTCAAGCCTGGGTACAGTGAGAGTAAACAGCACATGCGAAAGCTGTAAGCCCCAGGCGCAGCCGCCTGCCTCCCACCTTCCCTGCACCTGGGCCTTCTCCCCAAAAACTGTCCCAGAGCCAGGTGTCAGCACAGAGAGGTTTGGAAAAAGGCGAAAGATTTCCACGATCTGAAGAGAAACCGGAGTTTGGTTTGGGCTTGAGTGAGGCAGTTGCAGGAGGGCCCGGCCTTGGGAAGGGATCAGGACCTTGAGGATAGTCCTGAAGGACAAGGAATAGTCCAGTGGGCAGAAGTGGAGGGTGGGGACAGAGGTCTCTGCTGCATGGAAAACTTCCAAGACCAGAAGCCAAGGACAAAGGCTATTGGGTGAAAGCAGATGACCAGCGGACCCCTAATGGGTTAACAAGCCAAAAGGGTGGCCAGGAAGCAGCCAGGGCTAGCGGGGAGCTCAGTGTCCAGCGTCTGCCTTGCAGGCATAAGGCTGCAGCTGTGATCCCTGGCACCACGCCTGCCCCCATACCCAGCGCAATGTGGGCAGCAGTGTCCCCCCTGGGGAAACAGAGTCACTCCAAAGTGTGCGGAACGTGCAAGCGCAATCATATGTACCAGCACCATAACTAAAAGTACATGACCCCAGTGGGCACTGAAAACAAGATGACCCCCTTCCCCACACATGCACCCCCACCATGCGACCCACGACCACGGCGAAGGGGAAAGCAGATCATTCTTATTTCCCACACCAGTGCTGGGGCACCTGGCAAAGAGTATGTGCCAGGGGAGAGAAGCTTCTTCCTGTTGGAAACACTCACCTCTCCCTTCAGTGAGGCGTGGAGGATAATTGGGGCTTGTAAGGGGGCTAACATTTGGTGTTGTTACAGTCAAAGCAGACTCATTATACCCTAACACTTGCTGAGATACAAGCGCTAGATTTCCTACAGGCACTGGAGCTCTGGGTCCTGTTACTCCCCAGATATTGTGACAACTCAGCTGGCATTTTTAACGGGGCTCATCAACTAAGCTCTCAGGATATCTATTTCCTGCATAAAAACATCTTTTCATGCACAAATGCAACTGGCCTCTGCTTAGGAACTAAACCAAGGGCCAACTTGAAGGTGCAAAGGTGTATTCTTCAGGCTCTGCTCAGTTCAGATGCCCGCAAGCTGTGCCCACAGCAGTGGGAACCAGCAAAACTGTCACACAGCTGCCTGTGGTCTGCCCCCGAGACGTGTGCACACTGTAGTCAGTTCCAGCACACGCAGACATGGAGCAGGGCAAGCTGGATATTGCAAAGCTACTTGCCAGAGCCCAAATTGCGTGGAATCTATGCGCATGGATTGATCTGCCGAATGCCTGCTCTGTGCAATGCACAGATGAGCTCAGGGCCACTATCAAGGCCAAGTGCTCAAGACTGCAGAATAGACTTGTATTGCTCTGCATTCCCACACCCCTGCACCTGCTGTCCAGGCCAGAATGTAGCACAGTGCAGAGGGCGTTTGTCTTGCACCTGGTCAAGCCAGGTTCGACCGCCCTAAGCCTTACCACCTTGATCCCTGAGCACAGAGTAATCCCGAGTACTACCAAGTAAGGCTCCAAGCCAAAAAGCAAACATGCAGAATCTCAATTACCTGTGGAGCTGGAGCAGCAGGAGGCGGGTAGGGCACTTGCCTTGTACATGGCCTACCTGGGTTTCATCCCCAGCACCCTCTGTGGTCCCCAGAGCCCATCCAGGAGGGATCTGAGTGCAGAGCCAAGAGGAAGCCCTGAGCATGGCCAGGTTTGACCCCAAAAGAAAACAAGAAAGAATGACCTGCTGTCATGAAGAAAGAAGTGGGCGCACGGGCAGCACTGCCATGCTTCTGGAGCAGTGACCCACTGCCTGGACGAGGCATGGCCACAGTGTGCATGCCCCGTGTGGTTGCTGAGGGGGCTGGCAGGGAGCAGGCAAAGCAAACAGCCAACAGCTGGTGGAAACACTAGGAACAGGTGGCGAGAGGGCAGACCCCAGTCAGCAGCTGGAAGTGAGGTCAGACCCCAGGGTGACCTCAGAGACACCCCCTCACTTAGTCTATGAGTTTAGAGCCAGGGGATAGTCTGAATACACAGCAGGGGGAGCAGCTTATAGACTTCAAGAGGTCAGGCCCCAGGATAGCATCCAGAGGCACCAGGCTGGTGTGCCAGGACTGGCCCAGGAACCACTCTGAGGCTGATGAAAGGGCGAGGCTGCAGGAGGGGCTATGCAAGGACCCTGTTTCCTGGGGGGTCCAGGACCCCTCTCACCAGAGTGCCGCTCTGTGGCAAGAGCTGACCATGGGCATGTGCACACACGTGTCTATATGCCACGCAGCACACATGTTCATACACATACACACTCCAAACATACAAAAATCACAGTATGAACACACATGAGTATCTATGTGCTGCCCAGTGTATACACACATGCAGTTGTGCCACCCATGTACACATGCAGATGTGTGTTTCATGTGTGCCACAACATGTGCACATGCATGTGAACCACACGCATGGATATGCCTCTCCCAGTCCCCAGAGGCCACTGCAACCCTTCTCCTGTCACTCAGAGAAGGGCTCTGGCTCCTCCCCCTCTCTGAAGACCTGTCACTGCCCCCACCTCGTGCCCCGCCCCCTCTGGCTCATCTCTTTTGCTTCCACCTAAGGACAGCGCTGCCTGACATGGCCATGTTGAGCTCAGCGGAGACAGCCACTCTTCCCGTTGTTATTTTATGCCACACCTGGATGTGTTTGGGGAGTGGAATTCCTGGGCCTGTGATTGGAGGTCACTTCTAGTGGTGTTGGGGGGGGTAGGAGGTATCAGAGATTGAACTGGGGCTCCCACATGGCTGCTCTAGCCCTCTGAGCCTCACACTGGTCCATAACCACTTTCTCAAGGTCACCATTCAGTGACCTGAAGGTCATCAGTCAAGTCTCTTGGCCATATATTATAGTGCACATTCATGGAGTCCAGAGATCAGAGGAAGGACCCCTGAGGGGACATTCTGTTTGGTGCCCTCCTTAGCCTGTATGGGACAGGAGAATAAATTTGAGGTGGATTAAAGAGTTAAATGTATTTAGGATAAAACCCACTGAAAGGTACAAGAAAAAAAGAATATAAATTTTTGTAATCTTTGGGTAGGGAGGATCTTCTTAAGAAACCTGAGTAGCCATAGAAAAAGTAGTTACTTAAAAAAATAAAATGAAATGAAAAAGTGGTCATTGAAACATTCAATATTGGATGCAGGGGCTGGAGAGAAGAGCAGAGTGGCTAGTGCTGGCCTTGCCTGGAGCCATCATGGAACCCCACATGGCTCCTTGAACCCCACCAGGGTCGATCCCTGAGTGCAAGCCAGATATGGCTCAAAAACACTAAAAAAGAAAAGAAATATCACTTATAATCTATCTATCTATCTATCTATCTATCTATCTATCTATCTATCTATCTATCTATCTATCTACACATATCATCTATCTATGCCATAGATCAGAGAAAACAAGCTAAAAAATAACAAATGAACATAGTCAAACAATGAACAGAAATATAGATACTAGACACTAGACTTCTTCCCTAGCCATGGAAGTTTAGAAAATTCACTCCCAAGTCTTTTTCAAGGGAGCTAACAAGGCAGAGCAAAATTATGGGGCTGAAGTCTGGCTGCTAGGAGGCAGGAGGTGTCGGCTGCGCACCTGGGGGCATTTTATGCAGAGCCCTTTGACAATTCTAGAGTGACTCAGAAGGGGCTGAGGAGCTGTTGGGGCTGTCAGGGGTCTCCAACAGTATTGGGGTCTATCGGGTTCCCTGGCCACTTCTGGGGCCGACGACTGTTCCCTTTGGCCAAGGGACAAAGAAGCAGGGGGCACCAGTCTAGAAATCCAAGGCTTTAATTCCACACACTCCTCACTGCCACTCACTCCACACCAACACACACTAAATTCAAAATCTACTAGGGATAAATAGTTCACAAAGGCTGGAGTGGGGCAACAACAAAGGTAAAAAGCTCATTTATATTGAGAACAATGAGGTGAGATCAGGCATCCCCTCACAGGGGCAGAACCATCACGGCCCTAATAACCCTTGGGGCTATTGGGCGGAACAGAAACCTTAGGCTGGTAAACAATCATTTCAATAATATTCTTTTTTTTTCTTTTTGGGTAACACCCAGCGATGCTCAGGAGTTTCTCCTGGCTCTTCGCTCAGGAATTACTCCTGGTGGTGCTTGGAGGACTATATGGGATACTGAGGATTGAACCCAGGTCAGCCGTGTGCAAAGCAAATGCCCTCCCTGCTGTGCTATCTCTCCGGCCCCTTAATAATATTTCTAATCATTTTTGTATAAACACAGTAAGAGAGACAGGCATTTATCTATACCCAAGATCAAATTTATAGGGTAGCCTTTCCTGGGATATCACGTCATTTGACCCAGACTACATCCCCCTGCCAGATTAATCATACACAATGCCCTCAGGGTCCTATTGCCAAAAACCTCAGAATGCATTTCCCACCAGAGCTCCCTGGTGCTTCTCAACCTCTCTGAATGCAGCGGGGTGCAAATACCACAGGCCCCAATGGATATTTGTACCCGCTTTCCTCCACTGTGGGGGAAGAGGCTTGTAGGTGAGAGCATTTTCCAGATCACCTCGACATGCGGAGAGCAAGCAGAGACCTGCCCGTCTCGTTGCAGCAGATCCTGAGCTTCCTAAAACTCCAACTGAGCCTGGGACGCCATCTGCTCTACAACTCATTCAATTAAGTTAATCTTCACACTCTTACTATATACATGTATATATAGTGACATATTACATATATGTAGTAAAATACTATATAATGCCCTTACTCTATATATGTGTATATATATACATACAGATGTATGTATATGTGTATATATACATACATCTATGTATATATACATACATCTGCATGTATAAACATATATAATAATATATATGTATATATGTATCTGTATGTATATATACATAAATATGTATACATATAGCAAGGGTGTATCTATATACTTACTATATATAAATATATATAAATAAATATATATAACATACTATATCTATGCCCTTACTATATATATGTGTGTGTGTGTATATATATATATATACATATATATACATATATACATATATATATATATATATATATACATATATATATATATATATATATATATATATATATATATATATATATATATATATGTATTTTTTCCCCTGCCTGGAACGATGCTCTGTTATTTTGTCCAGAAATACAAAACATCACCTCCATGGAACATGTTTTCAAAAGGTCCTTTAAATGCCTGGGTTTGTCCTTTGCATTAATGAAAAAACCAAACAAACCCCCAAACCTATTTTCTTATGCTCAGCAGGAAGAGATGCAAGCCTGGTGTCACTGAAACAGCTCTGCTGGGTCATTGCTGAACTGTAAACCATTTCAACTGCTTGACCTCCAACTAGCCCCCCCACCACCTCCCCCTTCTCGCCTGCAGGAAGGTGCCCTCGTGGCTGTACTTGGCAGAGCATCACAGTCAAAGGTTCTGCAGGTAAGCGGCACTGTGGAAGATCTGATATCCTTTCCCGACTGTGACCCGCACAATAAACAGCCATCAAACATTTCTCCCTGGCAACCCTGTGGCCTCTGTCCCCTCTCGCCCCTGCCCTCGCTCTTCTGTTTCCCTTCCCAACTGCTCACTCAGTGCCATGAATTCAGGGCCAAGAAGCTGCTTGCTCGGAAGCCCGCACGAGGCTCTGTTCACTGTTGTTTGTCCTGTCACCTGGAAGATTGTATCTGATTGCCCTGGTTCCTGTTTGATAATGCTTCTTGTCCACTAATTTGACTTATTTTATGATCTTGGGCCACACCCAGTGGTGCTCAGGGCTGACTCCTGGCTCTGCACTCAGGGATCATGCCTAGTTGAGCTTGGGGAGCCAGCCGTATGGGATCCCGATCAAACCCGGGTGGCTGTGTGTCAGGCAAATGCCCGACCTGCTGCACTACTGCTCCGGCCCCTCCCCACTTGTGTGAAAAGAACACAATAGAGCTTTCTCTGCATCTTCTTTCTTTGTTTATGCCTCCAGGATTTCCTGACTGGAGCAAATCTTTAGATTAAATTATTTTGGGGGATTCAAACAAACAAACAAACAAACAAACAAAAAAAAGACTAAACTGAAGCCAAAAGATCTCAAAAAATTAAACCCAATGAAGTGAGAAGCTTTCCACAAGGGTCCATTTGAAGAGTGAAAGATGAGCTGCGCTTGGAATCAAGGCAGCCAGGATCAGAGTGCCTGTGAGTGGCTCACGCCCCGTTTTCCTTGTCTCCCCGCCCCCCAGCTCTCTGCATGCACAGGGCAGCTTCAACAACGTGGAGAATGCTTTCTGGGGAAGCAGCTGCGATGACGCCGTGCGGGCCCTGCAGACACTCGGATCTGAGATGTCAGCAAAGCCCAGGACTGAAACCATACAGCGGCTCAGCAGGGAGCTGCCTCCGGCTCCTCGCCGAGAAGGCAGAACACAGGCAGCCCAGAGCTAAGTGATAAAACACGAGCTGCTGACCCAGAGCAGAAGAGGCCCCTTAACTCTCCTTCCCAAGAGCCGCGTGGTTGGGCGATCGTATACTTCATTTTCTTCCTGTTCAATGGCGGGGATGGGGATGGGGTGTGGGGGGACACAGGGTAGGGCTGGCTTTGCCACTGTGATCTACGTGAGTGACGGGTTTTCAAGGCCCACACTGAGGAGAGGTAGACTTTTAAGCAAACGTACCCAAGGGCCCTGATGTTGAGTTTCAAGCACTGTTCGAAAACAGAGACAAGTTCTCAATCTGCTCCTGAGAGCAAGAAGTGGCCAAACGAAATGCGGTTCTTGCGCTCAAAACAACCCAGATTGTAGAGCGATGCATCATCCCAGCTGTCTGGGAACAAATGTACTTTTGCTGGCATGCGAACAAAAGGATCGGTCTGAATTTTGTAAATAAACTGTGGTTATTAAAATGACTCGAAACACGCCAGAATAATAACCATTAACATGAAAAGTCAATAGAAGCCTTTGAATTGTATTTCTGTTGCAATTATTATTCCTGTTTTCATAATGTGCTTTGGGATAAGACATAGTTTTGAGCTGTTAGTATTTTAAATAGATTTCACTACAGAGGAGTTAGCCAACAGCAATGAAGACCACGGAGTTTAAAAATCCATTATGGGGAATGGAAATGAAAGACTTGGAAAACTGTGAGAGACAGATTTCCAACAATTTCTTCCTTTTAATGATGGTCCCAGGCATGGCCGCACTGCCGGTCTGTGCAGCTGTTCTGGAAGCTGCCTCTCCCCCCCTCGCCTTGGTGACTCAGGGTAACGCACGCAGGGCGAGCCTAGGGGAGCACTGAGGTGTCGCCACACCAGGTAATGCCCTCACATAAACCTTGCTGGGCACTGAGAGACACAAGCACCTTCTTTGAGAGGACGGAGAGCAGGCATTGGGTAGGTGCCCCTGGTCGCTGGGGCACTTCCGGAGATGCAGGAGGACTACTGTGAAGCTTCCGAGGCTAAAGGCGACAGACAGTGTGGAAGCGAGGAGAGCGAAGCGTGTGAAGTTTCTCCCCAGGACGAGGTGACAGGAGAGCAGCTCTTTCTGCTCTGGCCCTCGGAGGAGGAGCGGGGAGCTGGAGAACCACCTGCCCCATGGTAGAGCAAGGCGGGAAGGGGGACAGGCTGGCCCCGAGACCACACGGGTGAGCCTGGAGACCTCTACAGAGAGGAATAAAAGCAGAGGGCGAAGGATGCTCTTACCCACAGGTGGAAACAAAAGCAGGAGCCCAACTCTGAGAAGCATCTGCCAGCGGGGCGCTGGGGCTGGGGGGGGGGGGCTCAGAGGGAGACGCTTTGAGCTGGGTGTAGCCTGAGGCTTGGCGGAGTCACGCAGAGAGGCCACCACAGACTTGGTCTTTTCAGGGACATGATTTGCTGGATTCACGCTATGAGATGGGGTGGGCATGTTCCGTAGGGGGACGCTGAGCCAGACCATCCCGAGGCACATCTGGAGCAGATGCGCTTTCACTGGCTCTGGCGCCTTGAGAGGCTGGAGTGGGGGAGGGAAGACTGGGGGCGGAGCGATAGTCCGGGGGTGGAGGGGGCGTTTGCCTTGCACACTACCGACACAGGTTCGATCCACGACATCCCATATGGTCCCCCCGAGCACCGCCAGGAGTAATTCCTGAGTATTGCTGGTGTGACCCCCCAAAAAACATAAAAGGCCCCCAAAAGATGAGTGGGGTGTGGGGCATGGGGGATGTGCAAATCTGGGCTTTCCAGGCGAGCGCTGGCCTCGCCAGCAAGGGCTGCGGAGTGGTGGGGACGCAGAGAAGCAGGCAAAGGCTCATGACTGTCCTCAGCATGGGTGACACAAGCGAAGGCAGTGTGTCCACTTCCACGGCATTCTGGGCATGGCAGGCTTAGGAATAGTCTATGGAGAACATGGGCAGGAGGCCCCCGGCTGGCAAGACAGGATGGTCCCACGGGGCGGATCTGTGGCCTCCAGCGCCAGCTTCAACCTCCTCAGTGGCGCACGAGTTGCTGCTCTGTTTTCTCCCTCCATCCATACGCTCACTGAGGCTCAGGTCTCAGACAGGAGGAGCAGGGCGTGTCCCGTCTCCACTGCTCTCCCCCAAACATCTACAGAAGGAAGAAACGTGCGAGCTGGAAGCTCCCCAAGCAGCACGGAAAGGCTGAGAGCAGAGACGCCCAGAGTGGGCAGGGCGGTTGGCGGGTAGGGCAGGGGAGGCTGAGCGCGCAGATGGGGGTCCTGAGCCCAGGGAGCCAAGCCCAAGAGTGCTGCAGTACTTGCTGCCACCTTCTCCCCTTCCTCTGGTCCCTGGGGTGGGCCCTGGTCAGATCCTGGGCTCGTCCCCTTCTTTTCGTGCTCTTTCTGGGCAAGGTCACCTCTACCCTAGGGTTTCCGTTCTGTCGCTGGCCCCTGTCTCTCCCCCATAATGAATGGAATCACCCCAAAGTCAAGGTGACTCAGGCCTGTTTCCATTTCTACTGCCCCTGTTTTGGCACGTGCAGGAAGCTCAGATTTAATCAATCAATCAATCAATCAATCAATCAATCAATCAATCAATCAATCAATCAATCAATTGCTTTGGCTGCACTAGTAGTGCTCACAGCTTACTCCTGGCTCTGCACTCAGGTATCGCACCTGGCAGGCTTGCGGGGGAATCATGATCAAAGATGGGGAAGAGCCTCTCCACTGTACTATCACTCTGGCTCTAGACTCAGATTTCCAACCTCACGTCTCCCAAAGACCGGCGGCGGTTGGCACCTTGGACTGCTCTGGGAAGGACCAGCACCATCTAAGCCTCACCTGCCTGTTCAAGAGAACCTGGATCTAATTTTCTGCCTCTTCCTTTCTTTTCCCTCCTAGTCAGGTGCTCTGAATGTTAAGTGGCTCTTCCTGGCTCCCCCTTTCTTTTTCCTCCCAATGGCCCCAGCCAGGGCAAGCTCTCGGCTGATTACCGATGCAAGCGTCAGTTCTTGGGCTGCTGGACCGATCTCCTTCATCTCTGGCTCATCTGATCTCTTGCTGCCAGCAGAATCTTCCTAAAGTGCAAAATGCCATCAGGTGACATTCCCAGGAAGAGGAGAAACAGTTTCAGGGGCTGCCCTGCTGCTCCCTGACCAAAGACTGAACCCCCGGCCTGGTATCCAGCACTGGTTGGCCTGAGAAAGGAGTCGGCAGTGAGGGGGGTCTCTTTCCTCACTCAACTTCTCTTGGTGGGCAAAGAATTTTCTGGTCTTACTTTCCTCATGCCGGGCAGCACCTTCTGGCCAGGGGATAGTTCCGATTCCCTACACACTGGGACCTGGCCTGTTTCCCTGATGTCCTCCGGCCCCCCATGGCCTCTTTCTGACACCGGATGGCTCACCTGTCCCTGCCCACTGTGAGCGAGGAGCCTCGCCTGCCGGGTGTCTGGATGACGCCGAGCATTTCAGAAGGGGTTTAGACGCAAGCGCTTGTCCTTAGGTTTCCACTGGCCCCAACGTTTGAGGTATCTGATATTGAGGGACATGCCTGAGTTTCCATGACACGTACAGACAGGGGCGTCTGGGGCCAGCTATCAGTCAAGTGTTCCATGACTGTGTGGGCCTGAGAGGGGCTGGGACAACCTCTGTCCCTGTCCCAGACTCACAGTTATGGCTAAGTCTGTCTTTGGTCACGTGACTCCTCAATTCATTCATATGTTGGGGGGCTGTGAAGCTGGATGGAAATGTCAGCTGGGGTTGTGATGTCAAAGCACTGGGGGAGGGTTCGGACAGAGGGAAGGGCACCGGGGTTAGGGCGCAGGCCTAGGCCGACCCAGGTTCCGCCCTTGTCACCACATGGATCCCCAAGCACTGCTGGGGGTGGCTGTAGAGGCCCCCAGACATGCCAGAGTGACCTGGGAGTGCCCGGCCTCTCCCACCTCTTTCTGGGTCTGCTTGGGAGGCAACAGTAAGTCTGGCTCTCCTGCGCCTGCTCAGCTCAGACCTTCAATGCCTGGATGTGCCAAGCTTAGCCTTGGCACAAAACTAGTGGCTGCAATGCGATGTGGCCCCTAGACCAGGGTGGTGCTCTGGGGGCCTCGAGGGAGATCAGAGTCTGTGCCCGGGAGAGATCCTGCCCTCTGAGCGCCCGGCGACAGCGGGTTCCCGAGAGGGGACGGCTCCAGGGCAGCAAGTCCCAAGGGGCTTTCCCTCCTGAGGGGCTTGAGGTGCCACGCACTTACTGGGAGTCAAAGCCTCCAAGCACCATTTAGAAGGAAAAGACGTTCAAAGGAATTTGAGCCGCAACCTGGAATCTATACTTGTTTCTCTCCTCTGCTCAACTAGATGTTGAGCACCGTGTGGCTGGGGACTGGTGTGCACCCACCCTTGTTTCTGCTCTGTCCCTGCTGCTCCCTGTGTGCACTGGGCCCGTTGGAAAGAGGCTCTGCTGCAGGAAGAAGAGGCATTCCTAGGGCGGAGAGACAGGACAGGGGGCCAGGCACTTGCTCTGCAGGCAGGAAGCCCTGGTTCCATCTCCGCCACTGCACATGGTCCCCCAAGTACTGCCAGGGTTCACTCCTAAACACAGAGTCAGGAACAGCCCCCAAGGACCTCTGGGTGTGGCCCCATGCTACCACTCCCCTCCCATCTATTTCATTTTCTTTTCTGTTGGAAGAATCGGCAACTGGATTTTAAGATCTAGAGAAGAGTTCCACTTTTCTCACTATTTAATGGAAATTTTCTCCCCAGGGAAACCGAGAGACCAGAGTCATGAGTGCTGTGCCCTTGCTCTTGGCATTTGGCTAGATGCATCTTCTATTCCATGCATGGAGACTGTCAGCATATGGTCATCAACACAGAAGATAAAATCGGACATTGCCACACCTTGGTGATCAGTGCGCCGCACAGTGTTGACACCAAATCTTTGGTCTATTTCTTTTTTCTTCCCCCAACCCCTCTACTTTTTTTTTCATTTTATTTTATTATTCCCCCCCCCCCCCAAAATTTTATTACACCATTTTAGACATACAATTGAAAGATGCTCATGTAGAGTTTTGGTTCTACAGTGTTTCCAACACCCATCCCTCCATCCAAACCAATCTCCCATCACCAATGTCCCCACCTCCCCTCCCCACTCCCACACCTCAACTACTTGGTGGGTTCTGTATGTCATCTCTCTCCTCTTTATCTCTCCGTTCCGCCAAACTTTCCTGCACATCGTGGAATGCAGTGCATTAAAAGACATTACTGTTTCCACTATTTTAATGGACCGCGCGCGCAAGCGGCCACGCGACCTGGGCTCAAACTGGTTTTGCTCTGTTAATCTGGTCGTGAGGCAGTTTCCCAGTGTCCGGACAGCGAAAATGGTGGCTAGTGTGATGGGCGAGTCTCATCCGGCTGCTTCCGGGACCCCCAGAGGTGGTGGGCCCACTCCCAAACCCATCTGTCCTTCCGGGGCCCCATAGTCAGCCAGGCCTGGGTTCCAGCTGGGCCTAAGTTCCAGCTTCCCCAGTCGCTTGTCCCCTCTCCTTTTTTGGGGGGGAGAGCACACCAGGTGGTCTTCAGGGCTTACTCCAGGCTCAGTGCTCAGGTATCACTCCTGGTTGTGCTTGGGGGACCACATGGGATGCCTCCTGGTTTGACTGCACAAGGCCACCGCCGTCCTTGCTGTCCTCTTGCTCTGATCCTTTCCTCTATTTTCTATAATTAATCTTGGCAAGGGCCAGCAATGACCAGGGCTCACAATCAGGAGTCACTCACTGCTTCTGAGCGAGGGAGTTTGGCACATCCCTGGCCCCAAGGGAGACAGCTGGGTCTTCGCGCTGCAGAGGGCCGGTGCCCGGCTGAGAGGGACAGCTGCTCTGACTACCAGTTCCTTGAGTCATGAGCAAGTGTAACCGGCCACCCCCTCACCATAGCTACAATTATGGGGTTTCTTGCTCGGATCTTATCTGGAATGAGAAATTATTAACTCTGGGATGGATACAAATAATGGTTTTTAATTGCTTCACTCTAGGTGGATTACCGGAAGGACCCTGTTTCTTAGATTGACTTAGAAAAATTAGCATTTTCTAATTTTATTCCTGTTATCTGGAATCTGCAGTGGGAGCAAATTAACTCTTTGTACCCAGGGCTGAGCCTGCTCTGGGCCGGGACTGACCTGCTGAAGGTGAAGGGCTGGAGGAGGGCGGAGGGCAGAGGCCCCAGTGGGCAGCGAGAATGCCACCCACCAAGCCTTTTGCTTTTAATTAAAAAACACAACTTTTAAAATGCCTCATTCATTTTTTGTTTTTATAGAATCAAAACACAGGAATTTTTTTTTTCTCAAATGAAAAACAGAGACAGTTTAAACTTTTTTTACACGAGCAAGTTGAAAAAAAAATAGCAGCCGAGGAAATTGTCCTTTGTAATTCTGCCAGCTTCAATTTGGATTCTTTACGCAACGAGTATTAGAATACTAATATTTGGTTGAAAAGAAAGAGAAGAAAGTTCTCAGGGGCTATTATGCACATTTCAGTCATTCCTGATTGCTACTGTTATTGCATAAAAAAGATAATCCTATGAAATAATTGAAAAATATTGTCATGAGCCCATTATATCAGCACACCTAACGTATGGTTGACAACATATTATTTGTGATTACTTCTACTACTGTTCCAGATTCACAGAGAGGGTAGTGTTGGTTGAATTTAGATGAAAGTATAATTAAACACAATATAGATTAATATTTGTTCACTGAATCAGTTGAGAGCAATCGGCTGTTACAGAGTCTGTCATCTTGCACGGTACTGATATCCAAGCTCATTTTGGGATTATAAGTATGTGGGTAAAGAGATTCAGGAAGGTGTTTGCACTCTTGGGCACATTCTACAAGCCAGTGCTCGAAACAATGTGTACACCTCTTCCTTTCACAGATTTATACTCTCGATTAGTGTCATTTGGTCGGTCCTTGATAAATAAAATGAGTCACTGTCTCATCAAAATTCCACCTGAAATCTGCACCAAGAGAGGTTGCAATCCTGTTTAGTTCACTCTGCTTCTTACTGAGTTCTGGCCCACCACCTCGGCAGAGCCTCACAACAAGCCAGACCACCGCTCCCCACTCCACGGCGCCGCCATTTTCCACTTCTGGACTTCCCTCTCGTCAGAACTCCACCCAGCAGACCAGCCCATCACAGCCCGGATCACCGACACCTACCCTGCCGCAGCTTTTTTCCTCAATCCGGCCCAGGTATGCTGGTCCAGAGACTCTCACACATGGGGGCAGAGCTGTTCCTTGCTCTCCCTGTGCACAGCCGTTCATGAGGCAGTCGGGAGGCATGGCGGGTTCTAGCCCTGGCCCACCATCTCGGCAGAGCCTCACAACAAGCCAGACCACCCCCCCCTCCTCACTCCACGGGCGCCGCCATTTTCCACTTCTGGACTTCCCTCTCGTCAGAACTCCACCCAGACCAGCCCATCACAGCCTGGCTCGTGCGGCCGGCACTGGTTCATCAATAAATGCTTTTTTTGGAGGTGTTTAAAAAGAGTTTGCCTCCCGCTTCGACAAGGCTGGCAAGCTTCTCGTGTTGTATATGATATGCCAAATTCCAGTAACAATTATATTAGGTCATTCCCATGACCTAATATAATGGTTTGAGGCTCTTTATGTTCCTGTAGCAAAGCCGATGCCCCTGGCTCTACTGGCATGAGACAGGACATATGGAGATATTACTGGTGCCCGCTCTAGCAAATAGGTGATCAACGGGAATATCGTGATCGTGATTTGTTCACTCCTCTACACACTTCAATTTTGCTCAAACAATCGACCCCACTTAGGGGTCCCCCATGGCCTCCCCCACCACACACTACTCAGGGCCTCATGGAAAGAACCTAATGGTTCATGGCTACAAATATTATGACATATTTAACGTGACCCCTGGGCATTTCCTACTACAACCTATTAGTAGATATCAGGAATTAGGGTAAGAAATCCTCAAGGAGCTACTGTCTCTACAAACATGAAAGCAACTTTGATGACCAAAAAGAAACTAATAATAATAATAATAATAAAAAAACAACAACAACAACAACAACAACAACAACCATTCTTGGAGTCTTTCCTATTGTTCATTTGAGATCTCTTAATTTCCCTACCCTCAATAGATCATGTAATTTTCTGTGTGAAGTTTTGCCACAAACAGAATGAGCACAACGACGTTTTACCTTAAGTTCTATTTTTATCCCAGCTTGGAGAGACCCTGGCCTCCAGGGGAGCACTGCTTCCCGCGGGCATGTCACCATCCTTCCGTTGCTCTCCAGTATCCAGGGCGGGGCACGAATCAGCAGGCCTGCGTGACCTCTCCTAGCCGGTGCCACTCCAGCCGCAGGCTGCCATCCGAAGAGACAGTTGTCGGGGCCAGCTCTGCTCAGCTGAGTTTCCTCTGCTCTTCCCTTCCCTGGGCCCAGGGCTGGCAGTGGCATTCGCTTCTGTACGGGTGCCTTCAAGGCTCTTTGTCCTCCTGCTGGCCACGGGCACTTGTTTTCCGGGTCAAAGCTTACTCTGCTGCTTTATTTCTTCTAGAAATGCTGTAACTTCAAAGCTGCCATGAGAGGAGAGAAGGTTTTCAGTCCCATAAGCAGGGTTCGACCAAACACATGGCTTTGGCTGATGAGATAGACGGTCCTCCTGGGCAAATGATTCAGCCTCTGGAGTTTCATAGTTGGTCCCAGACACTCTTGACTTTGAGCAGCTCTTAGAGGTCAGATGAACTGATATGTGCCATATATATTTCTTAGACAGCTTTTGGCCTCTCTAGGGCATTTGATAAAGGGCGATTCTTATTGGTTCTTCACCCCAGTGACCTACTGTCTTGCCCTATTATTGACAGCTTGACACTGGCTTCATATAATGCATATCTTTATATCCACCTAGGAGGAAGACCTCACACATAATATTCATAGACAAGTAGCCTTAGTTTCCTCTTCGCCTCACAAAACAGTTGATGCTAAGAAGAGCGGTGAGAAAGGTGATGGCTTCTGTTGTCATCAAGGAGGCAGTGAGCAGAGAATGTGCCATTGGTACCTACAAGCGCGTGTGGAGCAGCGTGTGCCCGGGCACTCAGAGAGACCCAGAATTCTGTCCTGAGGGAAACAGGCCCCCAGCTGTGAGCATCCACACCGGGCCCAACGTCAGGGAGAGGGAAGGCGCATCCCACACCGAATCTCCGTGCGTTTGTCCAGAAAACCTCACCTGGCTTTGTCCGCTGGCTACCAGGGCACTCACGCCACTTTAAACCTCTCCATTTGGATGAGGCCCCAACTGATGACATCAGAAAGTCACAGAATCACACACAAGCCAGAGGGGTCACATCAGACAGGTAATCTCAGAGAGCAGGAGGAAATGAGGCGGGTCAACTCAATTCAGCAAGTACAAAAACTCAGCAGCTATAAACCCACACCGCCCGTTATCAGTTCATCCCTCTGAGAATGGTAACGGTCCACAAGACCAGAGTGTGGGAGGGCACAGAGAGGCGAGGAGAGACGCCTCCTCTCTGTGCGCGGGGATGTAAGGAGAAACGCCTTATGCACTGTGCGTGGGGATGTAAGGAGAAACGTCTTATGCACTGTGGGTGGGGATGTAAGGAGAGACATCATGCACTGTGCGTGGGGATGTAAGGAGAGACGTCTTATGCACTGTGCTTAGGGATGTAAGCTGGTGCAGCAGCCAAAGAAAGAGAAGGTGATTCTTTCAAGAAACTGAAAACTGAAATTCTATGTGACCCAGTTATCTCATTTCTGGGTATTTACCACCTCCCTCAAACACAAAAAATTCTGTTTAGAAGCAATCTACCTACTCCCATGTTCACTGCGGCATTAGTTACAGTAGCTAAGAGCTGAAAGCAACCTCAGTGCCCACCACCAGACGATTGAATGAAGACAGGGCACACATGCCAAGGGATATTCTCCCTCCCTCCAAAGACTCTGCCCTGCCATGCTCACAGGTGGGGGGGCAGAAGCGGGGTAGGGAGTGTCGCGCCGAGTGGGAGGAGTCGGAGGGAGGAGGACAGGCTCTGAGGGACCCTATTCCTGTGCGGTGTGGAGAAACCAAAGAAATGGATGAACCAAATCAAACAAAAACAAACGTCTGGACTCTCAGTCAGATCAGTGGCTGTCGGGAGGGAAGGGGGCAGGCTGGGAAAATGGGGTAGAGGAAAAACTGTACGATGGACGACAGCGCGGATTGTTAACGGTGAATTTAACACATTAAATGCACATGGTGATCCTTAATGAGGTCCCCACTAACACAAACTTATACAAGGTAAAATGCAAAGCTAGTTCAATTAAAAATATTAAAAATTTTTCGATTGGGACAAACTTCAAAATCAATTAAGGGCTTGATTCTGCCATTCTCTGCAATTTCCTGCCTTGGGATCCTACTTGTGTTTTGTTGCTGTTTGTTTTTTGGATTTGGGCCATATGCGGTTGTGCTCAGGGGCTTAATCCTGGCTCTGCACGCCAGGGATCACTCCTGGCAGACTTGGTAAACCATATGTGATGCCAGGGATCAAACCTGGGTTGGCCGTGGGCAAGGTCTTCCCTGCCGGACTATTGTCCCAGACCTTCTTGGGATCCATTTGTGAAACATCTCCAGAGATTTAAAAAACCAAAACCAAAACAAGCTTCTTTATTAGCCTTCCCCCAGTGTTTCCTCTTTCTCACGAGCTCAGAATTCTCTAAAATTCACGCACCAAATTTCCTAGTGTGATTCAGAACCAAAGCACAAGCAGGCGGCCAGCACACTCGGGATGGCGCTGGGCAGGTGCGGGAAGGCCTACCTGTTCCTGAGCCTCCAGCTCCTTGTGCTGCAGCTTTTCTCGGCGCTCGCACCTGATTCGTTCGGTTTTCAAGTTCATCTTGTAAAGCCTGCAACAGAATGAGACAGAGAAACGGTAAACCTGAGCACAGTGTGGGCAGGGAAATGGGCCACGCAGCCCAGCAGCCACCAGATTTCAGAGCTCCGTGGTTGCAAAGATTCAGACAAACCTAACCAGGCTTGTTTATGTCAGAGCCGGGTGGTTTCGACTTTATTTAAAAAAAGACCTAGTATAAAAAGGCCAAATTCGTCCTCTGCCAGGCTCCCAGAAGTCAGAAAACCTCACACAACACAACCACAGTCATCCTTCAGTCCGACTCCCAGCCGACACAACCCTATCCCCGTGACATGTGGGCTTCATCTCAAAATCCGGTATACCACAACGTGTGAGAGTCACAGGCTAGGTTAGTCAGAGTAGGGAACTGTTTGCTGATAATCATTGAAAATGACGCCATCCGAGAACTGTGCTTTGACTACAGTCAAAAAAGATGCACATGTTAACCTCTAAATGCATTTATTACTATCCACGTGTAAGAAAGGGAAGCGAGTTGGAGAGAGAGGGCGGAGAGAGGAGAAAAGAGAGAAAGGGAGGAGATAAAGAACCTGCCTTGGAGGCAGGATCGGGATGGGGAGGGAGGTGTGGACACTGGTGGTGGGAAATGGGCATGGGTGGAGGGATGCTGGAACTCTGCATGACTGATACTCAAACATGAACATCTTGTAGTTTTGTATCTCATGGTGGTATAATAAAATTTTTTTTAAAAAATAAAAAGATAAAATCACTTGATCACTTGACTTGATAAAAAAACTGATAAAAAAAATAAAATAAAAGGCCAAATTGCCTGGTGGTTGCGCCATGCCCCAAAGGCACCACCCAGTGATAAATTTAATTCTAACTTTATCACCCAGTTCCAATCTCTGAAATTCCTGGAGCACACGGCTGAGACATCTCAAAGTTTATATACTAATACACCAAGTGCCACAATAAATTTAATAGAGATAAGTATAAGGCAACCAATAACAGAATATATAGTCATGATGCCTATCCGTAACAACCTATCAGTAAGTTCTTATACAAGGGCTCAATAACTCCATTGTGAGATCGAACAGTCCTCATTAAATTTCTTCTAAGAAAACATTTCGGGTCACATTTAGCAAATTAGCTATAACAAGCAATATCAAATAAATTATTGAGGGTCTGCTTAGGACAGGCTCAAGCAGTGGTTGGGAAAATTTGAAATAATTGTGGTCTTCAGTTGCAATGGTGGTGGGTTTGGGGTTGAGTATTGAATATTTGTAAGAAATTAACATGAATGTCTTCATTAAAAAATTGAGAAGCCCACTAAGTTCAATAAGTGAAAGCAATAACACAGATGGTCCAATTCACATAACAACTCAGTAACAAGGTCATAACTTTAGCAATACCATTCTGAGATATATGTTGTAACAAGCAGTGTAAGTTTCTGCTAAGGGAGCTGGCATGGAAGGTGGGTGGGAAACAAGGGTCTTTGGTGGTGGGACTGGTGTTGGAATACTGAATACTTTAAACAACTGTACTGTGAACAACTTTGTAAATTACGGTGTTTAAAGTTTAAAAAAGAAGTCATGCCTTTATCAATACCATTGTCATCTATGTGCTGTAATGGTCAATATAATTAGTGCCGGCTGCTGGAATAGGGGGGGGGTGGGTGGGAAATGAGGGTCTTTGGTGGTGGGAGCACACTGGTTGTGGGATTGGTGCTGAATGATGAATCTAACAACTGTATTATGATCGGCATAGCACACTACAGCCCAGAACTCCTGGACTCAAGCGATCCTCCAGCCTCAGCCTCCTGAGTAGCTGGGACAACAGGCGTGTGCCACCACGCCTGGCGTGACTCACAGACATGCGACTCCTCACCCAGGAGGGATGGCGGGTTCTAGCCCCTGGCCCGCCACCCCAGCAGAGCCTTGCAACATCCTTGGCGACCTCCTACTCCATGAGGGGCCTCTATTTTCCACATCCGACTTCCCCCTCATCAGAACTCCACCCAGCAGACCAGCCTATCACAGCCCGGCTCATGGAGATCCACCCTACAGCAGTTTTTTTTTTAATCCGGCTCAAGTATGCTGATCCAGAGACTCACAGACATGGGGCAGAGCTGTTACTGGCTCTCCTGTGCCCAGCTGCTCACGAGGCACCCAGGAGGGATGGCGGGTTCTAGCCCTGGCCTGCCACTCCAGCAGAGCCTTGCAACAAGCTTGACGACCCCCCTACTCCATGAGGGCCTCCATTTTCCACATCGGGATTTCCCCCTCTTGTCAGAACTACAACCAGCAGACCAGCCTATCACAGCCCAGCTTGCACGGCTGCCTGTGGCTGCGTGGTTCATCAATAAACGCAGGATTTAGAGATGACTACAAGAGAATGCTACCCGCATGGCAGAGCCTGGCAAGCTACCCGTGTAGTATTTGATATGCCAAATACCAGTAAACAATTTTAGACCTTATTCCCATGACCTGATGGAATGGTTTGAGGCTCTTTATGTTCCTGGAACAAGCAGGTGCCCGGGCCTACTGCTGGCAGACTATGGAAATGTTACTGGTGCCCGCTCGAGCAAATCGATGATGAACGGGAAGACAGTGATACAGTATCGTTTATGAACAACTTTGTGTTTTGTAAATCACAGTGTTTTAATAAAAACAATTTTTAAAAAAGGCCAAATTGTAGCTACACATTCACAGTTGTCAAGTTAACTTGGAAAGGTCTCCCTCTCTTCCACTATCATAGAACCATTTACATACCAACAAAGTGTAAAGTCAGCACCCATCAACAGCTAGACGCTAACAAAGCAAGGATGACTCACAATCCCCAGTGCTGGGCCAGCTCAGGTAAGGATAATACTGGACCTACATGATGGTCTTCAGAATGGTCCTGTGGCCAGCTAAGTGACCAACTGCCTAAATAAAAGACTATTAAGCCAGAGTGGACGGCGTCAGAGGTGGACAGAGAGGGACTCTGGGGTAGCCAAGAAGCCATGAGAAATAAACGGGCTCAGAAACTACTTGATCACTTGACATCCCGTTATTCATCGATTTGCTCGAGCGGGTGCCAGTAACATTTCCATTGGATCCTATCACATGCCAGTGTAGCCCAATGGCATCTGGTTGCTTCAGGAACTACAGTGGTCAATAATTAGCAAGACAAAGTGGGGTACAGCTGAAACCGAGGACACACGGGGTACCCACTCAGCAGAGAGGCTCAGGAGGAGAGGTCATGGTGGCCTGCAGGACCTTCCAGGCTGGGGCCACAGTGTGTGGGCCTGCGAGCTTGTTGGAGGGACCCACCAAAGCCAGAGTGGACCATCACCGCAAGGCCAGGGCTGGGGGCTGAGTCCCAGCAAGTGCCCTTTAAAGGGCAGGTGACGATGCTGGATTTTATTCCTGCCCCTGCCCAGGGTCCTGTACATGCAAGTCAGGTGCTCTGGGTTTGGGATTTTCCTCAGCAGTGATGGGAAGCTGCCAGAGGTGGCGCTGTTCTGGCTCCTGTGGGAACAGACTGCTGGCCAGTAAGGGCAGTGACAGGAGGAGGGGATAAGTCTCTTGGTAAGGGGTGGAGAGTTGGCACTGCTGGGGGCACCTGGGTGTGGGGTATGTCCAGCTCCCAGGATATCTGGAGACAGAGGGGTGGCCTGGGAGTAGAGCAAGGCATAAGAAATGGGAGTGGGTCGGGATTAGGCTTGAGCTGGGGTGGAGGTGGGGTGACAGCACCCACCCACGGGAGGGGGAGTGCAGGGACTCAGAGGGGCTGGGGTCCAGACAAACATGGAGGCCAGCGTCCCTGACGCTCTTGGCAAAAGGCAGTCCTGGTCTTTTCAGTATGTGGAACCAGATAGTGTCTTTTTTAATTTGTTGATTTTGGTGGTGCTCAGGGCTTACTCCTGGCTCGGTGCTGCTGGGGCCAGTGCCGGAGTTGAACCCCGATTGGCGCGTGCAAGGCAAAGGACATCCCCACTGTACTCTCTCTTTGGCCGGACCCCAGTGTCTCAACCCTTTCTAGAGATCTGCTTGAGTATCTGATGAAAGCCAGGGCCTCACTCCCTCACGGAACAAATAGGCTTCAAACCTTCCCTCTGATTGCAAGGAGTCCAAAGTCTGCCCTAAGGCCAGCCATGGGGGAAACCAAGCTACGACCCGTGAGTGAAAAAGGTGAAATGATTTGAGAACAAGATGCTCAGCTTTTTGGGGGCCTTTGACAACAACCCTGATTCACAGACTGTCCATAGACAATAGTTGGGGGCCAAGGGAAACACGTTCCTTGCTTCGACAGCTACTTCCAAGGCTTTTTCCAAATAAGCTGGACACAACCTCCTCTCTCCACCCACCGACCAAGAGCCTGTCCCTGCCCTGAGCACCTCCAGTGGGCGCAGTTCAGCAGCTCCTCCGTGGGTACAGGTGGGGGGGGGGAGGACACTGGTTTCGGGAAGAGTGTTGGGACGATTTTGTCAGCGACCAGCCATTCACCCATCAGTGGCGACTTCTGCGTCCTTTTTCTGAAACCTGGCTCCCAGGTCCATTGCTCCCACGCCGCACCCTGCAGGACACCTTCCCTCTGTTTTCAGGGTGTCTGGCTCTGGCCAGGTCCTGCCTGAAAACCCTGGTGTCCTGATGACTTCAGTTCACAGTCATCGCAGTGGGTATCAGCGGCAGTCCACTGGGCTTGGCGGCCTCCCCGGACTCTGGTTGCACTGACCCAAGAGGGAACAGACTGGGTGGGTTACGTGTGTGTACACATGCATGTGTGTGTGTGTGTGTGTGTGTGTGTGTGTGTGTGTGTGTGTGGCCCTGGCAACTTAGACAGCAGGCAACATTGGACTAGCCTCTAACTCCCTTACTGGACTTGCTTCATGACCCCCAGTGCTTTTCTTTTCGAGAATTTTATTTACTTTTATTTAAAAAAATCCCCCCCACTGCCCCTTTTAATTAAACACTGTGATTTACAGAGCTGCTTGTGATACATTTGTTACAGGAATTCAATATTCCAACACCAATTCCACCACCAGAGTGAACTTCCCTCCACCACTGTCCCCATTTTCCCAAAGCCCCACCTCAAGCCTGCCCCCTCAGCAATTACAAAGTATTTTATTTTATATGGCTTGTCACAACTAATGGCTTACAGAATATCAAAAATGCAGCTTCCTTCTTTAAAGACCTTCTGACACTTGTCCAAAAAAAACAAAAAATCCATTTGTGTACTATTGCTAATACTAGGATTTCCGGGGGCAGAAATAGTAAAAAAAAAAAATCATCTTTATAATGATAGGTGTTAATAAATTACTTATTGATTTGATTTATACTTAGATAACTATATATTAGGTTCCTGTACTGGTCACTTGAATATAAATGGTAAATTTGGTCAGGACTCTCAAGAAACAATTAAAAATTAGACTTGATAAATGAAAGCGTATAAGAAAAATCATGATTAAGGAAAAAAACTCAACCTATAGTTTTGCTCTGAAAAAGCCCAGGAGAATATTAAGGCAGGAGGACCGTGACTGGCCAAAACATGGAGCACAACCCAGGTTTGACCCTGGCACAAGGGCTCCAGAAGGGGGTGCCAGGGGATCCCCGTCACCACACGCCTGAGCAGTATCACATCCTCGGCCCTTCAATGACCCACTGGCCTGGTCTGCCAAGAATCCCCGGGACCCACCCCTGTTCCAAGCACAACACAACACCCCATGGGCTAAAGCTGCGCAGGGGCACTACCCAGTACCCTTCCTCCCGTCCCTCGGCTGGAAGCTGTTACCTAAGAGGCAGCTCTCCTTCCCACGAGCCATGGAACTTTCCAGAGAAAAAACTTAACCTAATGCACATCAAGAACACTCTTTGGGGCCAGAACCTACGGCAGCAGGCTTCAAGCATGTCGAAACGAGAGAGTGGACCAAGCTCCAGCCAGTGGAAAGAAGAAACCGGCTGGCACAAGCAATGATTCTTGAGGGTTCTGGGGAGTCTGGGGCAGGACCCAGGAGCGCAGATGAGGCTCTGCTGGGTGCACACGGAGGAGATCAAAGGCTTGTTGTGGGTCGGTTCTGCCCAGCTCAGCCTGTAGGGTAAGAGAAAAAAGGCAGGAAACTCATGCTGGGAATCACACTGAAGAGGCTGGCCAGGCACAGTGCTAGAAGACAGTGACACCGTGGGGTAGGGGGCCTGTTCTTGCCCTACTTTTATGTATGTCTGGGAGTTTCCATAATATAGAATATCACTGTATCACTGTCTTCCCGTTCATCATTGATTTGCTCGAGCGGGCACCAGTAACATCTCCATATGTCCTGTCTCATGCAAGTAGAGCCCAAGGGCACCTGTTTGCTCCAGGAACATAAAGAGCCTCAAATCATTCCATCAGGTCATGGGAATGAAGTCTATAATTGTTACTGGTATCTGGCATATCAAATACGACAGGGGTAGCTTGCCAGGCTCTGCTTGTGGTTGTAATATAATATAGAATAAAAAGAAAAAAAACAGGCTTTAAGTGAAGGGAAGTCATTCGCTTCCTCCTTTCATGGGGTCTGACTGCTTTCTTCGAAGACCACTCATTCCTCCTTCGTGGGTGGCAAAGTGGGGAAGGTGGGAAGGGGAGAAGGGGAGACAGTGGGAAGGTGGGAAGGGGAGAAGGGGAGACAGTGGGAAGGTGGGAAGGTGGGAAGGGAAGAAGGGGAGAAGATGAGAAGGTCCTTACTCAAGGTTTAACCTTTTGGCCAACAAAACTGGGAGGGGAGACTTTTGTTTAACTGAGCTAATTTACATACAGCCAAATGCCAGGTTGTTAGCTTTTTTCCTGGTGATGGTCTGTTTTCCATTTAAAATATGTTTCAGGACTTCAAAAACAGGGGTCCTAAAATATCTGTTCTCATGATAAGATCTGATTGAAACCATCTCCCACTGATTGGTTTTATCCACCGAAAAGGAATGACGCGGGTGCCCCGTGACCAAGCTGAGCGAACCCTAGTTGTGTGTGTGTGCACACAAGTGCATGAGTGTGTGCACGTGTGCATGCGTGTGTCTGCATGTGAATGTGTGTGTGCATGGGCATGTGTGTGTGTATAGACATGTGTGGTGTGCAGGCCACCTCAGATTGGCTGCTGCTGTCTCTAGAACCCGGGTCGAGGGCTGGGTAGTGCTGGGGTGCTCAGGGGCTGCCCCCCTTCCTGGTGACTTCTCTTTATGTGATTCTAGATGTGAGCTGACACAGAAATGGCCTGAGCTTTCCTCTGGACTTCCGCTAAGTGGAAGTTAAGGGAAAACACTAAGGCCATAAAAATCTCACAGTCATTTGAAGTCTGATTTAAAATAAAGTCTCCTCTAAAATGAAGGGGATGCAGGATGAGGGACAGAGCGAGGCCCTCCTGGGGGCACCGAGTGGCCCTGGGGCCCGGGAGGTCACACTCGCAGCTCATGGGGGCTCTTTGCAGCCGCCACACCGAGGCTCTCTGCGTTTCTGTTTTTTTTTTTTCAAGCTGCCTCAACCTGCCACCAACAGGACAAGTCTTCAACCACCCCACCGAGGGTGTCCGTGAAAGCCATGACTTCCTCTGGACACGCCCAGGCTGGAGCCCTACACTGGGAGGGTTTGAGGCCTGAGTCTAGAGTCAAGCTGGGGTCCTCCAGCCCCTCCCTGCACATTCATGGTTTTCTCTCCTCTGTCCTGTCCTCTCCCCTTCCTGTTTCCTTCCCACATTTCTCCTTCTCCTCCTCCCTTTCTCTCATTCTGGGTCACGGTCTTTCTCCTCTCCTTTCAGTGCTGATAAACATTCAGACTCCCATAGTGATCTCAGGAGGAGGTATTTTGGTTTTTATTCATTTATTCTTGAGTCCTTTCAGGGGTTTTGATGCAACGTAGATGTCATTGCTCACATGAAACACAATTCCTCTCAGGTGGAACAACCCCCATGAGAAATTTCACTGGGGCCACAGCAGTGGGCTAACCACGGCGGCAGTGTCCAGGCACAAGCGCAAGGACCAGCGCAGGCCACACCAGCCGAGCTCTCTCCAAAGAACAGGCACATTTTCATTTCCTCCTTACTGAGTTTCAGTTTCTTAAAAGTCCCAGACGCTTCCTTTAAAGTTCTAAAAAGGGACCAGACATGGTAGGGCGGGAGGTGTTCAAGATAAGAACTTGTTCACAGGAGAGGCTCTCGGGGTGACAGTCGCACGGAGGAAGCGTGTGGAGTGTTCCCTGAGCGGAAACACGCCGGCTCCTACACGCCTCCCTGTGATAGGGGGAACCGTGGCCAGGGCCGCTGGAAGGTTCTGCTTCCTGAGGTCATCAAAGCTGGGAACAAGCAGAACAGCAACCCCTTTCCTGGGACCTCTGCTCAGAGCAGGAAAGTTCCTTTTTTTAAAAATGGCCATTTGTTAGGATTTTTGTTTTGTTGTTGGACTGGGTGCACATGCGGCCGTACTCAGAGCTCCGGGCTCTGTGCTCTTCTGGGAGGGCGAAGGGAACCCTCTGGGGTTCTGGGGATTGAGTCCAGGTGAGCTTCGTGCAAGGAACGCAAATCTGAATCAGTCTAGCGGTAAGGCGTTCGTGCTGAGGCCTTCACTGAGTTACTTCGCTATAGTCTACCACTGCCTTCGAGCTCGGAGGGTTTCTTCTGATAGGTCTGCAGTAAAATCAAACGGATGCCCCTTTGCATGGAATTTCCTTCTTTGATCTTACTGCTTGAGGAACTGTGTCTCTATCTATGGTATCCGTCGTTCTGACTAGGATATGTCTTTTATTGGGGCCTCTTTTTTGCTGGAACCCTTCTGGCTTCTTGGATCTGGATACCTGCATTCTTTAACTCTGGGAACTTTTCCGCAAGGATGTTTTTAACTGTTCCTATTTCCTTGGGGTTGACAAGTTCTTATCTCGGGGTGGGAACCCAGGTTCCAGTTCAATAACCAGTGCTCAGACGCTGCAGTCTAGGGAGGCGTTTCCTCCTCTGCAGCTGGCAAACCACTGGAGCCCAAGTCCAGACTCCACGGAACGCAGTGTAAAACTCTTCGCGTCTCCCAGACCACCATTTCTGCATGAGCACCCATAAGCCATTCGTTTCCACTGCGACCTTCTTACAAGAGCTAATCGCTCTCACATGTGTCGCCCTCTGGGCCGCCACTCCCCACTCCCGCCAACACGCCAGTCACTTGTCCTCTGGGAGAAGCGAGGTCAAGCGTCATTCCTCCCATGAAGCACTTCCTGTCACCATCCCAGACGACTCAGCGGACCCGTCCGGAGGGCCCTGTTTGTAGGCGCTGCATTGTACTCGGGAATTTACCCTGACATGTTCCATGTAAGATCATGTACTTCATAGTAGCAACGACTTACCTGTACCCTTTTTTTTAAGTGATCACTGAAGTGGTCATTTTTTAAAGTGAACTCTGAAACAGGGGAAGTCATTTGTGCTGCAGTGATAGTAGTTCCAGGTGGCAGCCAATTTCAGGCAGGCCAAGCAGCCTTTCGTTGAAGAGTGCTGGGGCGTGCCACCGAGTTAGCTCCAGGTTTCTTCCGCACCACACACAGACTACACAACAAGTCTTCTTACTCTGTCTCTAGATGACAAAACATCTGGGTGTTACCCAGCGTGCTGACTCCAACTGTGCGGTGTCCTCCGCGCAGGTCGGGGGCTCTGGGTGGATTATTCTCATCCAGATCTTGAGGGGCCTTAAGAGGGGCCTTAAGGACCTTCCTTGTCCTGTCCTCCTGGCCCCTCAGCGGCTAATCTACTAATTAGCCATACTAATCTGCCAACTTCCGGAACACACTATTCTATACCAACTTCTGGAACATGCTAATCTGCCAACTTCTGGAACATGCTAATCCACCTCATAAGCTAATACGAGTACTTCTGTGAACGGGGTATATATTGTGTGCCAGGCTCTCTGCCAAATGTCATCCTCAAAAGCTTCATGTTGCACATGCAGGGCTGGATTCTGCCCAGTGCAGGGTCCTGAGCACCCCAGCACACTGAGTGCTTCCAAATGGTGCCAAATAACTCGAGGCTCAGCTTTACGATATTCTTTAGGTACTTGGACAAGCAGCAGGAACATGAAGTGCCGGCGTCATGGGTCGCCGAGGCACAATGACATCAAGGACCTCCCCACTAGAAGAGCCCGACACATGTGGAATCGGCACAGACAGGGAGCCTCTTTGCACGGCTGCACCCGGTCGCCCCAGGTTAGGAGTCCCGGGCTGCTCTGTGGCCTTATTTAGAAACAGAGTCACTGCGGAAGTAACTTAGTAGCACAAGATCATCCTGGAGAGATACTGGCCCCTGATCCAATCTGACGGCAGAGTGAGATGCTAAGGAAGAGGTGGAGTCCTGTGAGGGGCAGCAGAGACCCCAGAGAGGGTCTAAGGCAGGGGTGCAGGTGATGGGGGAACATAAGCCACAGAGGAGCAGGGCAGGGCCCTGCCTGGGTCTCAGGGGCGCTGCACCCGCTGCCCAAGCTCAGACCTCCCCACCCTGAGCCAACCACTACCTGAGTTTTGGGAACTTAGTAGGAAACTGGTGCCCTGGGGAGGAAACTCCCCGTTGCGCCCGTTCTCTCTGGAATACCGCCACACGCGACTGGCATGTGGCTTCCCTTGTGCTGCCCACATCATCCGTTGGCCCACCGACTGCCAGCACAGGGAGACAGGTGGGTAGTGGCTGCAGGGGGCGCCACTGTGAGCAAGTTATCTGTATTGTTTCATTTACATATGTCCCCTCAGGTTGTAAAGGAAGTCATGGCCATCGGAGGCCCCCAGCTTCTGAGATGCTGAGAGAGAAATACATAGACAGGGGATGCGGGTGAGCCTGTTACGGGCCCCACAAGGGACAGAAATAACGTCTGCCAGATTAGGTGTTGTTCTATTTCTCTTCTTGGTTTTATTTTCCTTCTTTCTTTGCATCCTCCTCTTTCCCTTCCATTTCTTTCTCTCTCTCTCTCTCTCTCTCTCTCTCTCTCTCTCTACTGTTTTCTTCAGGATACACTGGTATCTCGGGCCAATACTTATGAAAGAAGACGTTTAAAACTTTCCATTTAAACCACTTAGAATGAGAGGATTTACAAAGTTCCTGTTTAATGTTCAGCTGACACATTGTCAAAAACATTTATCATGCGACCTTTTGAAGTTTCTTCCACTCCCTTTTCCTTATTAAAGCCTGGAGTGCAGTTAGTTATCAACAACAAAGCATCCACATGATAGTGTGCGACAGTCATTCTTGGAGTCTGACTTCTGAACTATGAGGCAAAATTAAATTCTCCTGATCAGAAACATCACTAAGTGACCCAGTTTGCACGCTGAATGCACAATGCAGTTATTTCTGGAATCACTTCTGTGTGGACCCAGACAAACAGAGGGACTTGGAAATGACTTCAAAAGCTGTCAGTGACCTCATGATCTGGGTTCAGTTTTAAGGGTTTAGTTTCTAATTATAAGATGCAAAAAATGCGGGGGAAATCTGCTCCTGTATGCAACGCTCCACACAGTAATAACAGTGCCAGTCAAGTGTCTTTAAATGCTCTAAATTCTAAGAACCGCAGTTAGATCAAGTGCCACTTGGAGCTAGGCGGTAAATTCTAGTAGTGCCAACTAGGAAACAGTGACCGTATTACTGAGGCTTCTCCGGTAACATCATTCCTGATGTAAATGTCTTCCTTTGGGGTTCACCCACTGGCAGGAAGAGCCAAGACACATTCTAGACAATTCCGCCGGATAAGGTCCTAAGTGCATACAATGTGTTAGACGCCACGCAGAAAGCACAGAGTTGGGTAGGACAGGCTCTGGTCTTTTAGGAAGCCAACTCTGTCATCGCAGGTATGTGACAAGGACACAAAGTAGAGAAGCAGAGAAGAGTCTCAGGAGAGCAAGTGAGACAACAAAGGGAAAGGGGAAGGAAGAGGGAAAGGTCAGCCACTGGAGGCAGAGGGAGGTCAGTCACTGGACACAGAGACATGCCGGATGGGGCACATTCAAAAGGAGCAGCTGGCCTGGTTTGCCCTGGAAGGCAACTGCAGGTAATGAAAGGCAAGCAAGGGTCCACCTCAGATGGCCAAGGACGGAAGAGCTACAGTCACCAAAGGCAGGAATGTCTGGATCCCAATTCAGACACATCAGCTGCTCATGGGTATATCAAAGTGGCTGAGGAGCTCCTGAGAAGCATGATTACCTGATATTAAGAGATAACCCTTAGGGGCCACAGCAGGAGCACAGCGGGTGGGGCATTTGCCATTAACAAGGTCCACATGGGTTCAGTCCCTGGGGACCCCAGAGAGTGCCCTGAGCACTGCCAGGAGTGATCCCTGAGCACCACCGGGTGCTGCCCACCCCCCAAAGACAAGATAATCCCTTACTTTCATTAGCACTCTCTGGTGCTGTGAGGTCACGCCCTTCTGAATCCCGGACTCAGTGACTCTCTCTTTAGAATTCGCTTAAATATTTATGCGGTGCAGGCACCAGGATCTGAGTTCGAACCTTGCCTACCCCATAGGGCCTACAAGCACCACTGAGTTTAGCGCTGAGCCCCCGAGCACCACTGAGGTGGCCCCGTTGGCCCCTGGCACTGCAGGCCCCGGAACCTCCGTGTCCTCGAACCCTCGCATTGGACAGACAGGCCCAGGCAACTGATATTGCCGGGTGTGACCCCGGGAGGCCTTAAGCACTGCCTTGAGAGCCCCCCACAATACTTCAGCAGAGAAAAAGGATACAGCAAATATGACAAATCTCGGACACTGGTGAAGCAGAGTGAGGGGGGGAGGAAGGGCCCCCCCCAACCTACTCTGGGCCCGACTTTCACAGTAAAGCTGGAGGAGGGGATGGTGTCGAGAGCGGCTGACACGATCTCCATGGCTGTGGGCCCAGCGGGAGTGCAGAGCTGAGCCCAGTAGGGGGCACCATGCCCAGACCCTCTGGCTTGCCCACTGAGCCCCGAGCCCTGGCATGGGCGTGGACAGAGCACTGGCCGCTCCTTGCCAGGGTCTCAGGACCATCCACACTCACGCCCAACTCCCTGGCCTGGCATCTCAAGAGGGACTCGGCTGCCACCCCCCAGGGGTCCCACGTGCAGCAGTGCAGGGCGAGCCGGAGGCTCCAGCCTGTCATGTTGGCCACTGCTGCCTCCCCAGGCTCTCTCAGCGAGTCTGTCTGGGGCAAGGGGCAGGCCCTGGTGTCCCAGCAGAAGTACTTGTGCAAGGATGTAGGGCTAGAAAATGACAGCAACCTGCCGTGAGGTGTCCTGGACAAGCTGCCGCAGCCTCCAGCTGGAGCACAGGGAAGGGCCCGGATAATCAGTCCCACAATTTCCCGATGGTGTCCTCAGGGTCACCAGAAAATGGTTCCACAGAAATCAAGATGCTGGAAAGTGCTGCGAGGAACACATCGTTACAGTCACTTGGAAAAAGCACTTCTGAGCAACACTCATTTCTTCTGGACACAGACTCCATGAGCATAACACACACACTCACACACACACTCACACATACACACACACATACATACAAGCGCACACACCCACAAACACGCACAAGCACACACATATACCCACAAACACACGCGTCCACATACACACACAAGCACACACATACACCCACAAACACATACACACATGTGCATGTATACACACACACAAGCACACACACATACTCCCACAAACACACACACCCACAAACACACACACAGCTATCAGTGAAAGAATCCTAGTCAGTTTCATGAATATCAAGTCTTATTTTCTTAAGCATCAGAGTTAGCCCTGTGTAGTGACTGTAAACCCTTGGTTATAAGTCCCAGCACACCGCAAGGCAGAGAACAGCCACAGGAGAGAGGGCTGATGAACGGAGTGTGTGAACAGGCAGCCGTGCCAAATCCAACCTGGGGCTGCGCCCAGGAGAAAGCCTCCTCCTGCACTGCAGGTGGGCAGGCCTGAGGCCAGTGAGAAGCCCAGTGAGGGCAGCCTAGGAATCAGCGAATGTGGCAAAGCCTTTAGCCGCAGTCACCACCACTCACCAGAGAACGCACATAGGAACGAAGCCTCCGAAACGTAACACGTGTGGGAAAGCGCTGCGCTCCGCCCCTCCCCAGGACACACAGAGCAGACACAGCCTATCCGTGCAGCACGTGTGAGGAGGCCTGGACGATAAGGCCACAGGCGCCCATCAGAAAAGGCTCACAGGAAATTGTCCTGATTAAAGCAGTGAGCGCGGAACGCCTTTAGCAGGAAGGAGCAACTTGCAGGCGGGACGCAGTGACGGGCAGTGATGGTGGAGAGTCGCCTGAGAGCGAATCATGCCTCAAGATGCCGAGAGCAGGCACACAGGGGGAGGCCCCTCTACACAGTTTCTGTGGGGGAGACTGTGGGGAAACTGGGGCTCCGCTACACACACAGCAGGGAATGCGCCCAGTAGAGAAGCCCTAGGCCTGCCGGGGGACACCAGAACGTCACTCAGGAGAAACAATTCCTTTACTCCCACTTTGTTGGGGAGGGATTGGGAGCACTCAAGGATCACTCCTGGAGGTGCTCGGGGACTGTATGTGGTGTGGGTCAGACCTCCCCACTGTACTCTCTCTCCAGCTTAGCAGGTCTGTGGGATTTCCCACTATGCATTTTTTGTGTACTAACCCTCTTCGGACCCTTTGCTTTACCTGGTCTGTCTCATTACTTACCTACCGTTAATCATATTTGCGAGCGGACCAGTAATATCTCGTTGTCCTGTCTCAGCCAGTAGAGCAAAGGCGGCACAGGAAAGTGCTGAATGTTTGCTACGGAAATGTATTGCTAAGGAAATGATATTAACGTTAGTATCATTACTTACTACATTTATTTATTTATAGGTGCCATGCGCCTCTCTGCAAGTCACCGAAATACTTTGGGGATGAGGTGCGGTATGGAGATTTGTATGTATCTAAACCAGCAGGAAAGTAATGAATCTATACATATTTGACGCCCCTTAGCTTCCTTTGCCCAGATGTCACTGTTGGCTCTAGCCTAGGCGTCTCCAAATGCAAAGTGTGTGTGCTCACGGGGTGGGTGTCAAAACACCGTTCCAACAGAAACAACTCCGGAGATTCTCGAAGTGAGGGAACAGGGGGCTTATAACGGTGGGGACCTCATACATCACTCACGGAGAAAATAGGCAGGAGATAGCCAGGGCAAAAAATCTTTCTGTCCCCGTTGCTAGGAGTGAGAAATATTGTATGTTGATCCGTCAGGTGGGATGTGGCTGAGAGAAAAAATGTTTTTGTGCTGCCCAGACATCAGCTGGCAGGCGCGGCAAGGGCTTCTGAAACGGGACGCGCCAAGAGTGTTGGCAAGAATCATCTCAAACGGGACGGTCCCTGGGCACTGTCCGCCACACCGGGCAGCTCCTGCTTTTTCCATCCGGCTGGCAAAACCCAAACCTGTAATTTCTGTGGGGCATCAAAGGGGCTCGGCGCAACCGAAAAGCTGCCCGCGTTCTCACCAGCGAATGTCAATGCAGCGTCCAAAATAGCACTAGAGGCAAGGTGGCTTCGAGGCTGTCTGGGGCCGGCTCTAATTTTCCCTTGCAGCGAGAAGATGTGAATAAGTCCATCCCTCTGTGTGGGTGGGCACCCAGGACAAGTCAGGGCATGACTGGCCACACAGAAACGTAAGGTAGCTGCTGGCCGTCGGCTACCTGGGCTGTGCCAAATAGCCAGTGCAGGGCCAGCAAAGTGGTGGACACAAAATTCACAGGAAGCCCATTCAGAGTGGGGCCCCCGGAGCATCCCCCAAGAGCCTCCCCTTGGGTGCCTTTCTGGTCTCTGTGGAAATGCAGAGGAGGAAACTTGGACAGAGCCTGGCGCTCTCGCACCGGAGAGGCCGGTGGTCAAGGCTGTGACTGTGTGCAGAGAATGTGAAGCTGCTGACAGACTGAACTCGGGCTCGCAGCCTTCTGAAATTGCTGTTTTTATTCTGGGGAACTCCACGTCCACAAGGGTACAGGCTACAAATTAGATTAACTTTAGCAACAAAAACATAAGAGAACCTAAAGATAGCCCCCACGAGGAAAGCCTATATGGATGAAAGAACACCTCAGAAGGTTATTTCCAGCACTCGCCCAACCAACGTGGGGCTGGTTCCTTCCCGGTGCAGGTGGGTGAGGCCGACTCTGAGCTAGCCGGGGAAGCGGCGTTTCACCCACGGCACATTACTTTCCTCTTCCTCTCAGGGCCTCTCCCTGTTGCTGCCCCCCCCCCCGGAAGTGACCCCTCTCCTAGTTAGCGGCTCATCTTCAGTGAGGGCGCCAGCTTCTCTGAGGCAGCTCCCTAGCCCTGCCCTGTCCTCTCTGGGGCCAGCCAAGCACCTCCCACCTCCCGACTGTCTCTGCACACCCAAGCCTAAACTCCTACCCACAATGCAAACATGGACATTTTAGGGAGTACCATCTGCCCCATCTAATTTCATTGTAAACTTGGTTTTAAAATTCTACATCTTTATTTTTGGTTTGGTAGGTGTCTCTGCAGTGTTCGGGGCTCGCTCCTGACTCTGCACAAAGGGATCACTCGTGGCAGTGGGGTGCCAGGGACTGACTGCACTAGACGGGGTCACGGGTCACGTGCAAGGCAAGCGCCTGGCCTCCTGGGCTGTTCCCTACTTATTTCTGCTTTTGTTCCCACACCTGGTGGTGCTCAGGGCTTCGAGTACTGCTGGCAGAGTTCAAGGGACCATACGTTAATGCTGGGGATCAAACCCAGGTTCGGCTACGTGCAAAACAAGTGCCCTAGATGATGTGCTATCATTCCAGCCCTCCTTCATTATATTTATTTATTTACTTTATTTATTCATTTATTTTGCTTTTTGGGGTCACACCTGGCAATGCTCAGGAGTTACCAGGTCACACCAGGTCACACCTGGCAATGCTCAGGAGGGTGCTCAGGCTCTGCACCCTCCATTTTAATATCCTCCCACCCTTTCCTCTGCTGCTGCTATTGCTCCACGGACCAGGGGTCCCCACATACTTGGCTGCAGGGCTCAGTGTGGGTCACACACTCTGGCTGAGAGGCTCACACACGTGCTGGCTCACCACGTGCTGGGTCATTATATGTTAGTTGTGAGCTTGTGTGTGTGTGTGTGGGGAGGGGGACACCCTCATCCTACGCCTGTATCATCCCTCCTGCCCAGTTTTCTGGGATGAGATGTTGGAAGAGATTTTTCTGGACAGCGTGAAATCCAGAGTGGAGAAAGAGAATTTCATGGAAGGGTGACCAGATTTGTGCTCGATGTCACCCTTACCATCAACAGCAACATAATCACCACTGCAATAACCACTATGATTGCTTACACTGAAAATTAAATAGGAGGAGGTTACTCTTGATGCCTTCAAACAACATGGCTTTATTATCTGGTTGCTGTGAATGCCAAATTCATTTCTTCATTCAACCAGAACTAACCACTACTTGCCAAATACTAACCTGGGGACTGTAGAAGCAAAGACCCAACGTGGATTGGGTACAAGGAGGAGAAAGTCCTTGGACTTGGTCGTTGCAAGAGGCAGAGGGGAAAAGTCAGAGTTAAGGCAGGTTTCGCATGAACTAAACTGAAGGACAACTGAGCCTTTATGGGTCTGAAACGCTGCCTCATCTAACTGCGGTGGGCCACCTACCATTGTCACTGTTTTTGTTGGAAAAGGGAGTTTTCATTTGGGATACACAGAACGCATCTTTCTCACAATAACTTGGATCGGAATCAGAAAGGATGGACGATGGAAAGTGGACGAGAAAATCCAGAGTCCACACAGTGCTGGGAAAGGGGTCTCTGAGGACTTTGCCTGACGGGACCAGCGCAGGGTCAGGAAACAGCCTAGGTCCTGCAGGATCCCAGGCCTGGACTCGCAATGATTGATTAAGCACCACTACAGTGAGAAATTGCATTGTCCACCTCCAGAAACCAGGACTTAAATAATTCAGGGCCAACGATACTCTCAGCTGCAGGAAAATATATATTTTTGAGGCCACGTTAGTTGCCTTGAAAAAGTTAACCTTTATGACTGGGCTTCCACTGGGAAACATAATGGCCTCGGAACATAAATACGCCTGAATTAGAGCTTCCTGAAACCTCACTTTACTATGACTTAAAAAACTTGCAGGGCCCTGAGCTCAGCTGGGTACTGGCTGGCCAGACAGCCTGTGGCTCACCCTTAGGGAAACAGGTTAGTGCCTCACGCATGCGAGACAGCCTGGAAGAACAGCCAGAGCAAAAAATAAGATTCTGTGCTTCCCTGTTGGTTTTTGGAGGCCGGGTGCATTTTTCTCCAGTTGTATCTTAGCTGAGGGGGAGCAGCTTCCCTCCGGCCTCAGAGCACGAGCTCCAGAAAGACATGAAAAGTGAGTGTTTGAAAGGCCCCATGTTTTCCTCTGGCACCCCCAGCCTTACGGGCTGGCTCACGAATGCTCTCAAATAAACGCCAGCATTTTGTTAAACGCTCCAGATGTTTGTGTCTCCAGACTCCCCAATGTAGGAGGGTGTCAAGGAGCCATTTTTCTGTCTTCGATGGGAACTGCAGTTGCTATTTTAATTTCAATCAAAGATACAGCTTTTTTGGAGTAGGGGTCTAGTAAGTGGTATAAAAGAACATCCATGGGCTCCCCTGGTGATTCTCAGCCAACCAGCTGGTGGTTTGATGCAAGGACCAAGGATGCCGTGCAATTCTGGGGACTCCCAGGGAAGCACCCAGCTGTGTTCGGGGACCGTGTGCTGTACTGTCTCCCAGCCTCTTCAAGCAAACATTTACGATTTTCCATGGAATATAATCAATGAAAATGTTTTTTGCTAAGCACCTCCTTCAACTCATTCATTAGGAAGATGGTGTCTTTCCATGGGCACCTTCCTTTGGGGTGCAAGACCCCTAAGCAATGCTCTGGAGGGCTCTGGGTCACTGCCAATGATATTCTGCCAACCAGGCTTGATGGCCCACTATTTGCTCATGCTGGGGTGTGTGTGGAATGCTCAGGGATGGACCCTTAGTTTATAAGCCTGATTCACTAGTACTTCACCATGTACGCATTAGATGCTAAAGATTAATTTGGGGAAAGAGTTGGTTTAATTCTTATGTACCATTTAAAACAGTATTTAGGTATGCCTCTTGACAGCACAATAGAACATTTCATACAATGAAATAAAACTCGCCTCAACACAATGAAACCAACCCTGGATAAAGCTCAGAAGGAAGGAAAGGGAAGTCCCGATGCTCAGAGCTTCTGAACTGTACCGGGCCGGACGTTACGAGGGAATGAAACATGCTCATCTCAGGGAAAGCCACAAAGTACTATGCTCTCCTAGCACCACAAAATGCCGCTGACAACTTTCTTGCAAAAAGGTAGAGAGAAAGCTGAAGTGGCGGAGGTGGTGTGTGTGTGTGTGTGTGTGTGTGTGTGTGTGTGTGTGTGTGTGTGTGTGTGAGCTGAGGGTTCCTTGGCACTGGGTCTGATCACGGGTAGTTTGACTCCAGATGCTACAACATTAAGTTCCATACCTCTTCAATGTCACACACACACACACACACACACACACAAACACACACACAAACTAACTAACCTGAGAAGATATCCTGGGCCTGAACAAAGATGCAACAGTGGTCACCTGAACACCAATAGGGGTTCCTGGAACCCCACAAGATCTGATGAAGGCAGAAACCTTCCTCAGAGTAAAACCTGAGTCTCTGTCCACCCTCATGGCTATTGCTGGGTCAAATGGCAGTTCAATTTCTAGTTTTTTTGAGCAATGTCCATATTGTTTTCCAAAACAGCTGGACTGTTGGCATTCCCACCAACAATGGATGAAAGTCCCTTTCTCCCTGCATCCATGCCAGCACTGGTTGTTCTTATTCTTCTGGATGTGTGCCAGTCTCTGTAGGGTGAAATGATCTCTCATTGTCCTTTTGATTTGCATTTCCCTGATGATTAGTGTGTAGTTATTTTTTCATGTGCCTTTTTGCCATCTGAATTCCTTCTTTGAGGAAGTTTCTTTTCATTTCTTCTCCCTAGTTTTTGATGGGGTTGGATTATTTTTCTAGTAAAGTTCTACCAGTACTTTATATATCTTACCCCTTATCATATGGGTATTGGGTAAATAATCTTTCCCATTCTGATTTGTTTCCAGGAATCTTAGGATTTACTCTTTGGTTTCCTCTCTAACCCATGGGTTGTTCAGTAGCCAACTGTTCAATTTCCAGGTGTTTGATCTGATTTCATTTCTGTGTAAGATTAACTTGTATTTTCAGTACATCATGGTTTGAAAAGATAGCTGATATAATTTCTATCCTCCTAATTTTATGGAGGTATGTTTTGTGGCTCAGCATGTGGTCTATCTTGGAGAATGTTCCACCTGCACTGGAGAAAAATGTGTATTTAGCTTTTTGGGGGATGAAAAGCCAATTATCTACGAACCCCCTCTTCCTTTCCACCCTTTATAGCCAATATTTCCTTGCTGAGTTTTATCTCATTGATCTGTAAGTCAGTGACAAAGAGGCGTTGAAGTCTCCAACTACTATTGTGTTGCTAGCAATGTCCTCCTTGAAGTCTATTAGCAGTTGCTTTAAGTATTTTGCTGGTCTCTGGGTACATATACATTTAGGAGTCTAACTTATTCCATATGTACAGATTTCTTGATTATTAAGAAATAACCTCTGTCTTTTCTAACCTTTTCCAGCCTGAAATCTATGTCATTGGATATGACTAGTATGGCCACCCGGCCTTTTGAAAGACTTGCTTGCTTGAAGAGCTGTTTTCTAACCTTTGGCTTTGAGTCTGTGTTTGTTCTGACTATTCGGATGTGTTTCTTGTAGGCAGTAGAATGTTGGATTCAATTTAATCCATTTTGCCACCGGTGCCTCTTCACTGGTGCATTTAGACCACTGACATTGAGAGATTGTTGTCATGGGATTTTGCGCCATCTCTCTTTAGAGGACTGTTGTGTTTGTGGGGTTTGTCTTACCTTACAGTAGTCCCTTGTAGCTCCTGGTTTTACTGACTCTGTGCTGCTTTTTGGTTTCTCTACCATTCATTTCTGCTCTAATTTTAGTAGGCTTTGTTTCATTTGAAGGCGGGGGTCACACCTGACAATACTCAGGGCTTCTCCTGGCTCTCTGCTCAGGGATCACTCCTGAGGGGCTCAGGTGATCAGACGAGGTACCAGGAACTGAACCACTCCTGGGAGGGGGTGCTCAGGGTACCCATATGGGGTGCCAGCCACCTACAAGGCAAGTGCCTTACCTGCTGCACTCTCTCTCTGACCCCTGATCTAATTTTTATTATTTCCTTCCTTGTACTATTTTTGGGATTCATTTGTTGCTCCTCCGGGTGTTTAAGATGGTGTTTCCGTTTCTTAGTTGAGCTTTTCCTTCTTTCCTAATGTACTACTATGGATTTCTCCCTCAGTATATAAGCTTTTTACATGTCTGACAGAACCTGGTAGTTGATTCTTCATTCTTGTTAGTTTGCAGCAATCTTTTAATTCCCTCTCGGATCTAGTTGTTATTTAGCAGGGTTCTGTTTAGGCTTTCACTGGAGTTTTCACCCATTTTCTTTTTATGGTCGATTTCTACCTTCGTGGCATTGTGGTCTAAGAGGATGCTTGTGTGATTTCTAGAGCAGAAATTTATGCAAAAGTTATGTCCTAATATACGATCTATCCTGGAGAATGATCCATGGGCTCTAGAGAAAAATGTGTGTCCAGCTTTTTGAGAAGGGAAAGTCCTTTACACATTAATTCATCCCAATTCTTCTAACTCCTCATTTAGGGTTCTTGCATCTTTACTGATATTCCATTTGGATAATCTGTCTAATGGCCAAAGTGGAGTGTTTGAAGTTTCCCACTGCTGTTGTGTTTCCATCAGTGTTTCTTTAGTGCTGTGAACAGACATTTTATAAACTCTGCTGACCTCCCATTAGGCACTTATGCTGATAAGAGTCAGTGCTTCTTCATCTATTGTTCCCTTAATAAGCAGTGTCTGTCCCTTTCTCTAATTACTTTCTTTAGATGGAATGTTATTTGGTCTAATATAAGTATGGCTGATCCCCATCTATTTATTTTTAGTTTACTATTAGCATGTATGATTGCTTTCCATCAGTTCACTCTGAGTCTGTGTTTATCCTGTAAGTTAAGTTATGCTTCCTATAAGACAAAAATAGATTAATTTTGTTTCTTGCCCTATCCAACAGTCACTCTTTACCTTGCAATGTTAGTTTAGTCCATCACATTAAAAGAGATCATTGATATCAAGGGCTGTGTTGCGAATTTTCTGTGTGAGGGTTTAGCTGTTTTTGCAATTGGCCATTTTTTTTTTACAGGTGGCCTTTCAGTAGTTCTTGCAGGAATAGTTTAGGTAGAGCAAATGCTATCAGCTCTTATTTGTCTGAGGAGGTTTTTATCTCTCAAATCTAAATGACAGTTTTTTCAGTGTAGTGGACGCTGGGATGAAAGTCCTTTTCTTTTTACATCTGGTGTTTGGGCCAAACTCAGCTGTGCTCAGAGCTTATTCCTGGCCTTGTGGTACTAGAAGGATTTGGGGAACCACATGTGGAAACCCAGGTTGGTCACATGCAAGGCAAGCACACTACCCACTGTGCTATCGCTCTGGCTCCCTGAGAGTTTTATTCAGTACTTTGAGTAAGTAACCTCACTCTTCTCGCATTGCATATGGGAAATTTAGTTGTGATTCGATATTATTTCCCATGTATCTGAGGCTCTTCTTTTCTCTTGATGCCTTAACCTGTTTGTCTCACTGATTCTTGCATTCGAATGATAATGTGTTTCAGTGTTGTTCTGTTTGAACCTTTTCATTTGGTATCTTCGGGCCTCCTGAATCTATGCAGAAGTCTCCTTCCAATACTGGGCAAGTTCCGGCTAATATCTCTCTTCCACAAATCACTCTTCCCCTTTCTTTTTTCCTCTCCTTCTGATATGCCTATAATTCAGAAAGTATTCATCTTGCTGTTACCTATTAAGTATCTCCCATCATCATCATCATCATCATCATATTCATCTTTTGGGCCATACTTACTACATTTAAGGCTTGGTCCGGGGCAGGCTCAGAGTGGGGATAGAGGCGCCGGGAACTGAACTCACACCAGCTGCATGCAAGGCATGTGCCCTCCCTGCTGTATGAGTCCTCCCATTCTTTGATTTCTCTCTATTTTCCCCCTTCATTTCACTGTTGTTGATGATTTATATTTTCTTCCAGATCACTGACTGGGTTCTTCCATTCAGAATTCTGTTGCTGTGGCTCCAACTCTATTCTTTAGCTCCTTCCATTCTATTCGTATGGATTCTTCCATGCCGTTGAATCCATTCTTCTGTGCTGATTACATTTCTCTTCCAGGGACTGTTTCATTTTCATTGCCATTGCACGGAGTGATAATCTGAGGTCCTCCTAGTCCAGGCTTGAGAATTTCGAGGAAGTCAAAGACTTGTTTGGGCCTCTGTCCTGTCTGCCAATTTAGCCAAAATCCCCCATTACTTACCACTGTTCTTAGGGCTTTATGGTTGCTGACAGTGGAGCTTTAGATTCCTGGTAATCTGAGGACTGACATGGTTTGCTAGTTTACATGAACAGGCTACTGTTTACGCCTCTGTTATCCGGATGATTTCCATGACCTGGTAGAGGTATTTCCATGGGAAAAGTGGGTGTCCATCTAGTTCCTCCCATTTAGTTTCCAGGACTTTTCCTGAGGGTCTCCTGGCACCTGAGGAAGATGCCACCTCACCTGAGTGAGGTGGTACAGCAGTGGCATGGGTGTCTGCGTGGTCCCTGGGCACCCAGGCAGACTCTTCCCTGGAAGGTTCAGTCAGGCCGGGGTAGAGGAACTGAAACCATCTGTGGCTGGTGGTTCCCAGAGGCTGTATGTCACGCAGAGACCCACGATAATATGCTCCGAGGGAGCCCAACAACAGACCTTGGGCACTGTTGCTCACTTTTCCAGGCATCTCAGGGACTCAAAAGAATTTTTTCTTTGGAGAAAACAAATTCATCCCCCATGAGCCAGGGCGTCATGTCTTAGTTGAACCGCCCAACTCAAAGTCCAATGAGCACGTTACTCGCCAACACCTCCTTCCTTGGGAATGCTCTTTAAATTAGGTAGTGTTTAGAAAGCTGCTTCTCAAATTATGACTCGTTTCTAAACTGGCCTGGAGTAGTTTGTTTCCAGGGACAACAAGTGATCATTAAAAAACAAAACTGAAATGAAACAAACCACCCACAGCAAGCAGGAAAGCCAACAACTGAAGGAAACGGCTCCAAGTCGAACCCAAAGGAGAAATGGCTTCGCAGAGCTGCGCGCCGAGGGCAAGTTCTATTTGGGTTAGGAGAAACAGAGAAGCAAGTGAGAAAGATGCTTCATTCTTTTTTATAGCTATTGTTTAAAAAAAAGGTTAGAAATACGATTTTCATGGTTCTTAAGGACAGAGCAGAGTCTGAGTCCTGCTGCGAGGATGCAGGTGCCAACAGGGACACCCATGATGCTTTTGTGAAAGTGAGGGATGGAGATGGGAGCATGGGGGGCTCCAGCTCTGAGAATCCTATTAGCGAATAACGGGGATATGGTTGCAGTCAGCATTAAGGGAAATAGTCAGATGAAAACCTGGTGCTGAATAAAGGGTGAGAACAGGGGTGCAGGGAAGACAGAGTTGGGGTGGGGGCTCGATGGGAATCTACCCTGGGCAAGAGGAGGAAATGGGAGCCAGGCACGTGATGGTTCTTGGAAGAGATCAGGCGCTCATGATCAGCTGCCATGAATGAGCCAGAAGCCAAGAAGAGGAAGGGCGGATGGTTGGATGGTTTGCGAGGCTGACCCGGGGGCCAGAGCAAGTGTCACATGGGGGAAATCCATCCAGACTGGGACAGCAGCCAGGGGGCAGATACGGCCTCACCAGGAGACACCTCCACTTCCTAAGCGTAGATGATAAAGTGTGCTCAGTCACGGGAGCCATCAGACTCCAAACCACTGTGGGTGGGGCGTGGCATGATAGTACGATGGGGAAGGCACTTGGCCTTGCATGCAGTGACCCGGGTATGATTTCCAGTCTCCCATCCGGTCCCCTGAGCACTGCCAGGAGGGATTCCTGAGTGCAGAGCCGGGAGTAACCCCTGAGCATCACTGGGCGTGGCCCCCAAGTAAACAAAAATCACTGTGGACATCGAGTGGTCAGCTTCTCTGTGTAGGGAACCCACAGAGTTTGCACCCTTCCCTGTGCAGACGGGAAGCAGCAGCGAGGTGGTACTGTTAATCATGCCTCTCTGTAAAAACTTAGGGACAACCCGAGAGCTGGTGAACAAGGAACTCCAGATACCACTGGGATATTATGTATTAGCTGAGCCAGCTTGGAAAATAGAGGAAAAGAAAATGTATGTCTCTGAAAGATACTCGTAAAACTTGGGTAATAATTCGTTAATGGGTAAGCTTGAAAGTAATCTGGTTTTGAACTGTGGAAGAGCCGAGAACTGGCTGCAGTCTGTTTGGAGTTGCAGAGGAAAGATGTTTCCCGGGAAGACCCAGAGCAGAATCCGGGCCTCTGGATGAGGAAGAGCAGGCGGGTGTCTTTTTATTTTTTTGCATTTGGAATGAATCTGCCACGAGGAATGGCAAGAATATAAAAGATGGAAAAAGAGCAATTGGGGAGAAAAAGGAAAAAAAATAATGCCTGTTTCTAAGAATGCCGCTGCTCTGTCTTATGAACTCGTCTGTTTGTTTTGGCTCCAGCTAAACACAAGAATGTTTTCTGCATATTTTACAGTGTAGTTTATAGACATCAAAGGAACAATCTCTCCTTTCATCATTATTTACACATAAAAATAATGCAATTTGTGCTGCATGGAAGATGTTCCTTCTTAAAAAGCTCTCGGTCTAATTTATTAATTGCTTGAGATTTAAAGTTAAACAAGGGTGAGATGCAAATCATATGTTACTCTGAAATATTTTACCACCAAATCCTGTTTTATTAATGAGATGTTGAGCAGCCATATGAATATTTATTTAGGTGGTTTAGAAGGCTTTATAAAGAATCCCGGAGCAAGTGACAGAGACATAAAAGCAAAGGGCTCTGCCGCTCTTGAAAAAAGAGGAAGAAAAAAAAACTGGGGGCTGTTTCTTTGTTTTTAATTCCACTTTTTCCTCTGCTCTCCCAACATTAAAGCATTCCTGCAACCCGCCAACCACCCCAGTTCTCTTCTGCTCCACGCTGTTAGTTTCAGCTGCTACTACTGCCGCAATGATAACAGGGGCCTCCCAGAGACACCCGGGAAATCAAGCTTGGGGGGTTTTTTGATGGCATGACAGCAGCACGCTAACTTTTCCAAGTATCTACATTTGGGGAAGACAATACATGTCTAAAACCATGATTAGGGTTTTATTTTCCCCCTTATTAATTTACGGGGTTTGGTCTGTTTCCTAGCACTTCTGTATAAAGCTACAAATGTATTTGCTCTCTATTTCCTTGCCAAACAAATCCCTAAAAGATATGAATGTATAAATACGTAATGCAAAGCAGAATGGAGCTAAGCCTGCCCTAAAATGTTTCATGATTTATAGGGCACACTCATGCAGGAGGAGTTATAATACAAATGTTCATTCATAGCGCCCTCCTTTTCTAAGGAAGTCCAGTGAAATATATATGCATCTTTTTGAAAAGTCTACACACATGCATAGACATATACACATATGTGTGATTGCATCCCTTGGCTAAAAATAAACACATGGTTTAACCTATGCAAGTTGATGAAGGCTCATGTGAAATGAGAAACACGTATGCAGTTCAGTGCTCTGCTTGTGAAGCACGTATGGAAGGAGACTGGGTGGTACGTGGCCCGGCTTCAGGGCTCCTCTCTTCTGCAGTCACTGCCCTGTCCAGCTCTGGGGACACCTGAAGCTCCATTCCTAAGCTCCTGAATTACCCTCAAGCTCTCCCCTCCTCTTCCTCCTCTTCTTCCTCCTCCTCCTCCTCTCCTCCTCCATCTTCTCCTCCTCCTCCTCCTCCCTCTCCTCTTCCAGACATCACTTCTTAGTCCTTCAAGCGAAATGATCTCATCTAATTGTTAGGAAGAAAGTCTCTGATTAAACAAGTTGGCATGCGTGTGTGAATTACTCCAAGTGGTTTAATATGTTAACACATCAAGGCAGTCTGCATCTTAAAAGAGAAACTTGCTAACCCAGAGCAAAGGCTCAGTTAGATATTTAACCAGCCATATTCTTGTTTCTCTGTTTTGGTATGTTTAGGGGTATATGTGTGTGTGTGTGTGGGGGGAAGCCGGGGACGCCCCAGTTCTTTCAACTGCAAGGCTGATGTCTACATCTACCTTAACGGACAGTAACAGAGGAAGAAATGAGCATTTACTAGCTCATAGTGAAGTCCAACTTGGTCAGCCTTTGCGAAGCAGTGAGGGGGCGGCTTTGCAGAAATGATAGATGTTCCTGGAAGCGAACTGTCCCAGGGATCAGGCAGTGGAAAGTTTCATGGAGGCACAGGCAAGAGGGTGAGGTGACCTTGGCAAGTCAGAGGGGAAAACAGCAGCTGCCAGGGGAGGAGAAGGGCGGCAGGCAGGGGGTGAAGGCAGGAAGCAGACACCAGCGCGCTCAGGGCACTTGGGGACCGGGAGAGCAGCAGGAGGCCGCTGTGCATGCTGGGATGGGGTCGGGGTCCCAACCTGACCTCAGACGCGCTCTCCCTTAAGGGTAGGAGCACAGACCTGTGAGAAACCAAAGCATCCTCAGAAGAGAACAAATGCCCCAAGTCCACTCCCCAATTACCTTCCACTCAGGACCCTGCAAACGCAGATGGCAGCATGCAAACCTGTCACTGACTCCATGCTGGGACTCTCGGCTCCTCTACTTGGAGACCGATTTCATTCTTTTAAACGGCTACTGGCTACTCCGTGGCTGTTTCAGTACACTCTTGTGGGAAGGGTCCCTTTGGACTAGCCGATCAGCAGAATGGCCGGGCCCTGGGTCTGGAGTCGAGCTATGGTCTTTCCCTCCAATGAGGTTCCTCATTGCTGGAAGTCTGCACTTGTACAAAACATAATTTTTATGATTTATACTTTCCCTGCAAGAGTGCACAGTTGGATATTATTCAAATTCAGAATTTACACCCATCAGGTGGCAGCCAGGTCCTCTGTAGTTTTGATTTGCATTTCTTTAATTATGAATGAGAACAAGCACTATTTTTTTTTGTATGTGCAACATATTTTTTGTCTGTGAATTCTATGTTCATTTCTTTGACTCATTTTGGTCCACTAACTGGTTTAGTCTTTTCCTATTGATTTCCAAGCACTCTTTGTAAGGCAGGGAAATCGGTGATTTAAGATTTCTCTGGCAGAGTTCTTCGCGCTGGACTGGAGCGGAGAGGGTTTTGGCAAGAGCGCCAGCTGAGAGGAGGCTGTTTTAAATCAATGGCGAGTTGAGAAGGGTTCTGAAGAGGGTCAGATCAGAGGAATAAGGAATCCATTCAAGGGCTCCGCTGATAGGCAGATAAGCTGGGGTGAGGGGAGGAAAGGACCAAGATGAAGTCAAAGTTTCTAACAGGAAACAGAAAGACGGGGTTACCCCGATAGGCCGGAGAGAAGAGCCAATTTGGAAGGGAAGATGCCAAGTTCACATTGCAGTTACTGAGTTTGACAGAGTAACGCATTCTCCCAAAGAAGATGATTTCCAGGCAATGCGAGATAGAGGACCCGACATGGATCAGGTGAAGGCTGCTGGGAACCATCGCTACTGAGGTGACAGTGGAAGGCACGGAGATGAGCTCATGGGACGAGGAAGGCCACAGGCTGAAGGGAAGTGAATGCAGCAGAGGAGAAAAGTTAAAAGAGGATCCTATAAAGCACGAGAAGAGTGTGTTCCTATGGAAGGGGCTAGCAAAGGACGGCCAGCAAACCAAAGCTGGCACCCAGCCTGGTTTTGTAAATAAAGTTTTACTGGCACACAATCATGTCCACTTGTTGACGTGTTGTTTATAGCTGCTCTGATACCACAATGGCAAGAGCTGAGTAATTACAACAGAGGCCACATGGCCTACAGAGCAGACACTATTTACTGTCTGATCCTTTCCAGAAAAGACTGGCTAAATGCCAGTCCAGAAGGACAACTGTTGATAAATATAGTTAAATATTGTATGGAGTCAGCGGATGGCTAGAAGGGCAGGAAGTATCACTGTATCTAGTTAGAAGGGTGGGAAATAGCACCGTATGGCACTGTATCTGGAGAAGAGGTAAGAAGTTACCTTATCAAATTTTAATATTACATTGGGATTTTCCTTTCAAGTGATTATGGAGAAGAGCTGAATTATGCACACTAGAGAGAAGAGCAAGAGCAAGACTCGAGCCACCACTGTCCATACTTCTCGGTGTGGTGAGAAAGCTGACCGTCACCATAACCGGCGAGATTAGAGCTGGGAGTCAGTTCACTGAGAAAAAGCAGGGGGTGGGTGGAGGGCAGGGAAGGGACCACCAGCAGTGTGCTGGTGGATGTTTGATGACTCAAAAATATTGGAGGCAGCAAGCACCAATTTCCATAGCGCACATAATCCAGCATGCGGGCTTCCTGCCAACACAGGCCAATGCACAGCACTTGGGTGCTGCTATTGCTGGTGCTAGAGGTTGGGGGGCTGGGAGTGGAAGATGTTGAATTCTTTTGGGGAGAAAAATCCCTGGGAAGCAAGAACCATTCAGGTAGTTAAAACTTCGATACTGTTAAAGAGTGAGTGAGGGGCCTCAATGGACATCAATTCGCTCAGCACAGCAGAAAATGACTTAAAGCAATATACTGGATCACTGTCAAGTCTTCCAATAATCAAGATTTTACATAAATTAGTGGTGCTGAATATTCAGGTGTACGCAAATAAATGAGTAATAATAGCTATGTGCAAGTATGTGTTTATAGTAAACATTTAGTAGTGTTGGCGGCTGAGGCTTACAGTGAAATGCTTCTGTGCTCATTATGTTCGCTCATACTGCCTTTGAAAGTTTCTGACAATGTTTTTAAAAAAAGGGGTATTAATTTTTTTACAATGGACCTCCATTGTAATTACTCAGTATTCCCAGTTATTTGTTAAATATTCTTAACTTGTTAATGAAAAGTCTTTTGACTTCTACCCATGCAATTGAAAAATTAACCGTGCAAAGTCCCTAGCAATTTCCCAAGAGAAGCCCTTCTGCAGTGGTGGTGAAGGCTAACACGCCCACCTGTGATTCCACTCAGAAGCTGGCGCACTCACCGGTCAAACCCTAACTGATCCTTTAGTACCTAGAACAGCCATGTAACAGGGGCTTAAAACAACTTTCACAGCAGCTTGAAGGATCTGTCCTCCAAACAAAGAAACACCTTCTTAGAGTGGTTTTTAAATAAAATAACAGAAACAGAATTGGAGTAAGGGTGTGAGGGAAAATTGGGGGTGGTCTGGGAGGCGGCTGTTCACTACGGTGGTCTGGGGAGGCGGCTGTTTATCACTATTCTGCTTCTCTTGTTATTGCTTCTTCTTGCTCTAGGGAGCAAGGTCATAATTCACTGCCACACAACATCCAGGCTTACCTTCCAGAGCATTCTTCCTGGAAAATGGCACTTAGGCTTTGCGCTGTCAGACGGAAAGGCTCTGCCTTCTCCCTCTGAGTGAGCAAGCAGGCAGGCGCAGGCCATCTTGGGTGGGATGAAAAATACATTTCTATTCTTAGCATTATTAATTCTAATTCAGGAGGGCACAAAGAGAATGCCACTCTGCTCTGGGCTCTTCGGGCGTGCATGCAGGGGAGACAAGCCTTCAATAATGAACAGGTCCGAACAAAGCCAGCTGATGTGAGGCCCTGAGATTTCTTTCTGTGTTTCAATGCGACTGAAACCTCACAATGAGGTTTGCCGATTTTATTCTTTGGGAAATGGATTCCTGTAAGCTTTTAGCAGTGAGCACTGCCCAATCGTATGAAATATTCTTTATCCCCTTACCACCACCCGCCTCTCTAGCCCCTGCTGGTAACACAGACCAGATTTCTAGATGTTCGACTGGCAGCCGACCTTTTCTCGTGAACTCCAGTCAGTGGCCAAGGGAGAGAGCATTCGAGCTTTCAAATCTCTTTTCTATGCCTGCAAGCAAAAATTTTTACAACATCTCTCCTTGATAGGAAATCTCTGCTTGGACATCTGGCTTCACAGCGAGGAACCTTCAATACACTCGCTTCAAAGAAAGGGCTTAGCTCTGGTGGTGCAGGGAGGCCAGAAGAATGTTCCACAGTCTTTCTACAGCACAAGTTGGAAGAGTTTCCCCCAATGCACTTCTGTGGGGTTCAGCGAAGATTGCTAATGGACATTTAGAAGCTTGTGGACTCGGGAATGGACTTTTGAGGTTCTTCCTCTGCAGTACAAATATGCTGTTCCCCGACAATTTCTCTAAGGTGAAGCTTATTTCACTGCCCCTGGGACTTTGGTTTACGACAGTGCAGCATTCATTTCTTGAGCACGTGTCTCGCAGTGAACCAACCGCCACAGCAAATGTTTGCTCTCCTGAAGCTTAGAGTCGAGCTAGCAGGAAAGAGAATCAAAGCTCAGATGTCCAGTCCCCCATCTGCAGTCCAAATACAAAAGCCTCCTCCGAAAGCTGTGAATTCCCTTTAAACCCTCAGACTAGCTAGGCAAGAACATGAGACTGGTACAGCAAGGGGCTGTATGGTCTCTTTTGTCCCATTTATTTGTAGGGGAGTAACTCAGAGTTCACTGTGTCTTTGAGTATCTGGAGACAGTGTGTTATCACGCCCACTTGGCACTGTGCATGGCGTCTCTATTACCTACAGATTCTGATCTGCAAACGACCTTCAACCCTTAAGAGTTTAGATGACGGACTGTGGACCGCATTCTAGAGCCCGTGAAAATGTCACTCAAATGAACAAGGTTGGCCTGAGTGTCTTACTCGAAGATGTCCCAGAGAAGGTCACTCTTCAGTTGAACTGGACAAGACCCTTTCCAGGTTTCCTAGGGGTACAGAGCAGGGTGTGGCTATAGGGCGCTGGCCATGTTACCTGTGTACAGGAGAGCCCCACTAGATAAGGGGTTCTCAAGGTTATCATGGGACCCCTTTTTACTCTTAGAGATTCAGAACCTCACAAAAGTTCTTATTTGTTCTTGGGCCATGCCTAGTGGTGCTCTGGGCTTGCTCCTGGCTTTGCACTTGAGGGACCGTATGTTGTGACTGAGCTGGAACCTGAGTTGGTCGTGTACAAGGCAAACACTCTACTTGGTGTACTATTGCTCTGGCCCCCTCATGCAATGGATGTGATGAGAGCTATGGAGAGTTCCCAAGCTAGAAATGCTAAGAAATAGGAAACTACTTATTAGTTTACTTTAAAAGAATAATTAATCTATATGTGTGGATGTAAAGATATCCCAATTTTTTAAATTAAAAACATCTATTTTCCCAAGCAAACAAACGAACAAGTCAGGAGAGTAGCTATGGCTTCTATTTTTTACAGGTCTTTTGCGTGTCGGGCCTACTGGAGGCAGCTGGAGTCTCCTCTCTGCTCGTGCTCTAGACCTCTTACAGTGTGTAGCCTTGGCTGAAGTTTAAGACGACACATAATCCCATGAGGATAAGCAGCTGGAAAGGGAGAAGTGTCTGTGCAGCCTTTTCCAATGACTGGGAATTCTCCGGATGGCATCAAAATGTGACACTCTGGTGTTTAAGCCAAGTTTCAACATCTAAAAAGAAAAAACCTGACAAGTGTTTCAGCCGCCATGTGAACATGAAGCTGACGGTGAAGGTGCTGCACTGGACGTGGAGGGTCACTGTGCTCGAGACAGCACTGGGCTGGGTCATCTGGAAGACACGGCTGGAGTCCTTGGAGCGTGTCTGTCCTGTTACCGTCCTTCGTCCAACTACTGATCTCATCAGAAAAGGCTTTGGGTCGCAGTAGGCCGTCACGTTTACGGGGATGGTACAGGTTTCCTAAATCTCTAATTTCTGCTTGAAAGCTCCAAATTCCTCATGAGCAGCGATCCAGTCACGGTCGTCCTTGAATCCCTCTGCCAGGTCGCCGAGTCTGAACTTGCTGAGGCCGCCTGTCAATCCTCTCTTCAAAGTGAGTAACCTTCAGTCCCCACTCAGACGAGTGTGGCTGTGTTTCCTTGAGATGACCAGCTTGCGTTTGTATGTACGACAAAGCTCCCCATGCTCCTATTAATATTAAAAGATGTATTCTCCAGGGCTGAGGTGTAATAGAATTAGTAAGTTTTATTGTCTCCATCACTGGTCTGTGGTGCTGAGGGAAAAAATAACCACCTGAGAGTCAGCTTTGCTCTGTGCTCGTGCTCTGGCGGGAGTGGAAGAGGAACCAGCTAGTTCAGTCCACCTACATCTTGCCCACCAGAAAGTACCAATCAAAATAGAGAGCAACATGGCTGGGGTGGGTGAGAGCAGCAGATAAAAGAAACCCCCAGCCAGGCAACTCTCTTGGCCCTCACTTGCGCCCCGACAGACGTTAGGGACAGCAGGAATCTCACACACACATGTGGGCGTGACCAGAGACGAGGGAAGGTCGAAGGGACAGAGAGCTGCTGGGGTACAGTTTTAAGAAGGTCTAGCAACAGGTGATAGGGAAACCAACCCTGTCACGACAGGGTGCAGTGACACGGTTTCAGGGGCAGATTTCCGACTAGGGATGAGAGGGGGCAAGACCAGATCATGGAGCACTGGAAGTGAGCAGATGGCAAGGGACTGGACTTAAGATGCTGGACGCAGGCTCAGGCACTTCATCTCCCAGAACCCCTCTGCCAGGTTGCCAACTCTGAGCACACTGAGGTTGCCCGTCAATTGTCTCTTTAAAGTGAGTGATGTCACCCACGGATAAGAGGACGCCTGGACACTGTGGAGTGACCTGGGCCCAACAAACTTGGAGCCGTACAACAAATTTTAACTTAAGTTTCTCAGTTTTTTTTTTCAAATCTTTCACGCAATTCTCAAGAGCCTATGAGAGCTCAGGAAAAAAATCACTTCCACACTAACGCTTAGGACGCCAGCCCCTTCACACCAACACTAGGACGCCAGCCATTCACACCAACACTAGGACATCAGCCCTTTCACACACCAACACTAGGACATCAGCCCCTTTACACCAACACTAGGATGCTAGCCCCTTCACACCACCACTAGGGCGTCAGTCATTCACACCAACACTAGGACACCAGCTCTTGAGCAACAACACTAGGACGCCAGCCCCTTCACACCAACACTGGGACCTGAGCCCTCTTGGATGTGAGCCCTTTCTCCACTTTGGGGTCATATGCTTCCTTGAGCAACTGCAGGAGAGAAATATGAGCACCAAGCTTGGCACAGTCCTTAAACCCCATTGGATGAAGCCTTCAACCCGGCAGAACCAACCAAACACCACCACCACAAAGAAGGCAAGTGTGTTTTCATGTTATTTTAAAACTAGTTTTGCCTCTGTGGAATGCCAGAGAAGGGCTCAGGGACCTGCAGGCTCCATGGATTATACTTACGAAGTCCTGACTTGGATCAAGAAATGTGTTTCCTATGGGAGGGAACAGAAGCTCTACCGTGGGTAGATTGTACTAGGTGGTGAACAAGGTGGTCCCAGTTAGGCTTTTTAAGTCACCTGCACTTTATCAACAGTTCAAGGCTAGATTCTAGAGGCCCTGGCTGCTGGCACAGAATCCAAGTAGAGGGATAGTCAAAGGTCTTGACTGCACAGGAAAGCGCTGGTGACTGGAGAATGCAGATGAATCTGGAAATATTATTCTGTAATTACAGGAATGGATGACATGGGGTCAGGTGAGGAGAGGGTACTGCTTTTCCAGGGGCTTGCTAAATGTTATCAAGAAATCAAGCCACCTTGATTACGGATCAAGCCGCCTTCTAAGTGATTGCATTTCCCGCTTTCAATTAAGTGAGTCAATAAAGTTAAAAATGAGCACAAATTCTCTCATGGCACTGAGACAGCAAAGCAGACTGAATGCGGGGAAACCCTAACCTAAAGCGGAAGTTGAGGGAAGAGAGAGGATTCTGGAGAACAGCACAGCACCGCCATGAAACTGCCCCGTGTTGACTCACTGAGCTCCGCCCTGTCCCCAGGGCACGCAGCAGCAGCCCCAAGTTGAGAGAAGATAAGGGATCCCTCTCACCCCTCTTCAGAAGGTGAGAAGCAGACAGGCTCCGGCCTCAGAGACACCTGCGCTGCTGAGCACCTGCTGATCCCAGGGAGCCCACTTAGTTACGAGTTTATGTTATGAAAGAGAGAGAGAGAGAGAGACAGAGAGAGAGAGAGATGGAGAAGAGAGATGGAGGGAGGGAGGGGGAGAAGGCTTCAGGAATAAGGACTTGTCAGAGAGGGGCAAAGAACCCAAATCATTTACATGGGCAAAAAGTGGTCCTGCCCAATGCTTTCCACAGCAATGTTATGTGCTGGGGAGGTGCTAATAGTTTTCCTGAGCAAACACGTGAGTGAGAGCCCGTGCCCTTCTGTCTGGCCCTTTAAACCTAAAGGTTAATGGGCAACATTCTTAGACAAGAACTACACAGGTAAGACTTGGGCAGGAAAGAGGATCCCAGGAAGCAGCAGATCCCAGCAGAAAGGCTGGAAAGGGAGTTGTTGGGGTAGGCAAAGGCTCACGATGCAGGCCACTTCCGTTACACTTATAGAGAGCTGGAGTGTAAGCCGGGAGTTTGCTTAAAGGCAGACGCTGAGCATCCAGGCCTGGAGAGTATAAAATACACAGTGCTGGGGCGATAGCACAGTGGATAGGGCGTTGGCTGTGTATGCGGCAGGCCAAAGTTCGATCCCCGGCATCCCACACGGTCCTCCGAGCACCGCCAGGAGTAATTCCTGAAGGCAGAGCCAGGAGTAACCCCTGAGCATCACCGGTGTGACCCCCAAAAGCAATACATGCATACATGCATACATACATACATGCATACATGATAACACACATACATACATACATACGCACAGTGTCTCCCCACCCCGAGGAGATTTTACAGGGGTGAAAGAAGGCTCTGCTGATGGGTTAACCTGTCAGTCTCCTCAATCTACTGTGCTAAAAATTACTTCTTTTACCCTAGTTTTAAAGTCTACTGCATCAGTAAAATTAATTTCCAATAACAATATAACCGAGGGTTGGAGATATGGCTCCAGTGGTAGAACACACGGTTTACGCGAGTGAGGCCCTGTGCCTGGTCCCCAGCACCACCTGTCCCGACCCCGACCCCACTAGGTGCGGCCTCGGCTTGGCGGTGCTCTCAGCCCCCTAGACCTGAGCATTATTGAGACCAATCACCTCCAGGAGTGCCCCCATCTGCCAAGTGCCTTCAACCCAATGAACCAACAACTTCAAATAGAAACTCTATGGGTTGACCCCACTGGCGTTTCCTCCCCCTATATGTAGTCAGACTCTGGAAATGATGGTCGCTCTCAGATGCAAAGATGGGCTACTTCTGGGTGAAAGTGATTACTGTATATCCTCCCCCAATTCCGCATTCTGGATTATGTATGAGCTGATACCATTCTCCATTTTTACAAGAATAGTCAGGATAGATGTTCTGAGAAGAAAAGAAGGGCCCTACTCTGCCCCACTGGTTCCATTATGCATCCTAGGACTGAAACGGACAGGTGAGGGACGAGCCCCAGGCTTTGGATGGTTTCTCCATCTCTGTCTCTGCTCCCCTTGAGAGGTGGGGCTCTCCCCCCCTCCCTTCTTGACCCTGGGAATCCTCCTGACCTGTGGGATTGGGTGGAAGGAGCCCAGGAATCTTCTGGCCAGCTGCTCTGTGGAGACTCCGACAGCTGGAGTGAGGACACAGTCCACAAAGATCCTGTCATTCACCTGGTCACGGCCGCCTATAGACCGAAGCAGCCCCCGGCCTGACCCTGCCCAGACTCTTGATGCACAGAATTATGGACTATGCCAAGTTGGGGGTGGGGGGGTGGCGTGTTGGAAAATAGAGCGAGCTCGCATGTCAGGAGTGAGGGAAGGCTGTGAGAAGTGGTAAGACTTCTTTGCTCTCAAGTTTTAAGAGGACAGACTACTGTGAGAATGGTCCACTCTTATAAGAGCTTCCATTTCTGTGACTTTTTATACTTTGGGAATTCTGTTCTGTGAAAGAATATTCTGGTGGCAGTTCCTTAGTGAGGAGCCAGCTGCTGCTGGTCTCAGCCACCAATTTCTTTGGTGCCCCACACTACTTCAGACAAGAGGTATTTTCTTTTAAACCAAACTATGTTTGTTTCTTATTGCAGAAGTGACACTGTAATTTAAAAGCTAGAGTTAAAAGAAAAATGACCACTAATTCTACCACTCAGAACTATCCCACCAGTAAAATTTTGCTATGTGTCTTCTGTCTTTTTTATCTTTATATGTATATGACATATTGCTCTACTTATGACCTATATTTTCTTTTTTATGACCTACATTTCCATTGAAAATCTATTGCGAATATTAACAGTGTCCTTAAATGGCCTGCTTGGATTGTATTATCAGCTCCCAGTTTTCAGACTGTGCTTTGGTGGGAAAAAATGTCGAAAAAATATTGCTGCTGTGGGTACCTAGCACATAACTGGATCTTCATAGTCATTGAGTAAGTGAGTGAGTGATTCAAGGGATTTTTTTTTCTTTTGAATAGTTAAAGCTTAGTGCAAATTTCCACTTGCAATCTTAGGGCAAACCTGGAAATGGGTCAGAGGCCAGGCATGTCTTAGGCAATTTAATGTCAAGAAATATTGCTAAATAATCCTGTGGAGCATAACCACGGGACACACTACCAGGAGCCAGTCCTTTAAGGCGATTCCGGTAAACCCCTTCACACCTCAGGCTTTCTCTAAGAATTTTATAAAGAAAGGTCTATTATCTACAGAGACATTACAGCAATCTCTGGCAGAATGAGGAGGTGTTTTCTCCATTCTCATTCTTAATCATCAGCGAGGACAGCCCATGCCCAGAAATTTCTCTCCCATGCCCAGAAATGGGGGGTAGCAGGATTTGGAAGAGTACATACCCTGTTTGTCTGGGGCCATTTAAAGATCTTACTTAAACATAGCAAAATCCAATGACATTAAATATTACCTAGATAGGAACTAAACACACATGTGCGCCTATGTATTTGGTTTTAGGAAACCAAGTCCAGGTCTCATTGTGACCATTTCTGCATCCCAATCTATGCACCTGGACCCTATATGCACAGAATATCCAAAGGGAATTAGAATATTCACATTGAACAACTATTGCAAAATGATGTTCTCAGTCACACAGGCAGGAAATGGGAGTGAGGGAATCTATACAGCTGGCCGGACAGACTCACCTCCAGAGCGTGGAGACGGAGGTGAGGGGTTGGTATGGACAGCTCAGGTTTTCACATGTCAGAGAAGGGGTATTTGTAGCTGATTAGCTCTAAGGCCATGGGCTGAGGAATCTCACCTTAGATCTTTAGCTTTTCCGTTCGTAAGATGAGGAGAGAGAAATACGTTCCTCAGAATACTCTAGAAGGCTTCAGTGAGATGAGGAACAGTGAAGGGAAACGCTTGGCAGACAACCTCACACAGCATGTGCTGAACAAATACCAACTGCGATTCCTGTTTCTTGTCATATTGTTCCAATGGAGGCGCCAAAGCAACGGCTGCTAATGAATGAATGACCCGATGTGCTGGGGTCATTCCTTTGCTCATAAACTGAAATGGAGCTTGTAATATATAAGGTTCATTACTGTCAGATACCTGCAATACCTGTCTCTCTGGTGGTCCAAAGTTATATACATATTTAGCCATCTTTTAAGGCAATTTGAAATTGTCGGGGATTAATATTGCTTTTCTACTTTAAGAGGTAAATAGACGTGTATTGCCCAAACAAGTAATTTAAAATAGGCAGTTAGATGAACTATATTTCTTTTAATATTTACCCAACATTTAATTTATTTACTTAGTTTTTGCTTTTTGGGTCACACCCCACGATGGTCAGGGATACTCCTGGCTCTGCACTCAGGAATTACTCCTGGCGGTGCTCAGGGCACCATAAGGGATGCCGGGATCTCACCGGGTCAGTTGCATGCAAGGCAAATGCCCTATGTGCTGTACTAGTGCTCTGACCCCTACACAACATTTTCAGAAAACAATATTAGAAACCTTTGTTATTCAGTAGCTAATTTGTTGGATTTTTTCTAATTATATTGGGAATTAATTATTCATGTAAAATATGGACATTATTGACCACTTGGGTTGGTACATAAAGAAGAAAGAAAAGAGCAATTTTTAAATAACAGAAAATAGCCCCCAGTTACACAATCAATGGTTACTGCCTATGCATTTGTAAATGAAGAGACTTCAAATAAATATTTTTAACCATCAGAAGCGGAAAGAGAAACAGTTTGGGTGTGAGGTTCTATGCATGGGAGAGAGCTCACAGAAGAGAAAGAAGAGTCTCATTTCACAGAGTTAAGTTCTCCCCTTCAAAGTATGTGGCTGGATGTTTATGGCCTTCAGGATTTTGCCCGTATTTTAAGACTTTTTAAAAAAATTCTATTTGGTTTAGACAGTCTTCTCCAGGTTGAAGGAGAAGATTTTAAAAAAACCTTATAATGACATGAACTTTCCCCTAATTTACTGATTGGCTACAATAAGCTAGAGGAGTAATTTCTGAGTGCAGAGCCAAGAGTAACCCCTGACCATTGCTGGGTGTGACCCAAAAAGCCAAAAAATAAACCAAAAAAAACCTAGAGAAATGGAAGGGTGAGGTAGGAAAGGTCAGCCATCAAACCCGAATGTTTCTTCTTTTCAACTGCTTTGCTTTGTATGATTACTCTACAGGCTGTAGGTATTGTTATAGCAAAGTGAAATCACTGGGAAAAAAATCATCTTTTGCTGGGAATTCTTTCAAACTTTTTCGTTCTCTTTTCAACCTTATTTATAAAGGTTTCCAGATGCTATCCTCACAGATTAAACACAGCATGGCGCAGACACTTAAAATAATACTCACTGCTGTGAAGCCCAGAAGGGAAAAGAAAAAAAAAAAACCTTTTGAGCACTAACTGCCTATCACCAAAGCATCAGGGGCAGGGGAATTTTCTGTTGCTATTCAAGGTGTGCTTCTCTGAAGCCATTTTGAGGCATGCAGGTTCTCAGCAGCAAGACTTCTATCCTGTACTATGTCAAAGCACATCAAATGGTTGCATTCCAAACCTCAAACAGGTTATTTCTCATTATGCGAATACATAATGAAAGGATGTGGGCAGAAGAGGAGAATATGAATTGGAAGCTGGCTTCTGCATTTGTTAGCCAGCAGTCCTGGCCTAAAACCGTCATTCTAATTTCGAGAGACAGTTCCAAAGTGGTTCTCAAGAGAAAGGACAGAGTATTTCTCAAATATTTGTTCAATGTGAATGGATCGGGCTTGCCAAAAATGACTTTTTCTGCTGGCATGTGATCTCTTAGAGGGAAGTCAGCCTGAGTCACTGGCTACATCAAAGGTAGAGTCCAGTGAATGGAATTACTGCAGGCTGTGTGAACAAGCCAGACACCTGCATTCATCTGCACACTGCTGGGAATTCAGCCCTCCTTTTAATTACATGAAAGCAGCTGGTACCACTGGTTACTGAAGTCTTCAGATTACCTTGATTGCTCGGTCATTATCTCTAATCAGCTGCTTCTTCTCATCTTCAAACTTCTGTGTAATATCCTGGAGCCGCCTTTCTGCGGCGCCGCTGATGCCGGCTGTTCTCCTCTTTCAGGGAGCAAATGGTTGTCTGAAGTTCGGCTATGATCTGAAATGAAAACAGCATGTTATAACTTCAGGTTCTTCCGCGGAAGCATCTCTCTTGTATGCATTTACGCCCCACCAAAGAGTGGATTTGGCAAAGCCCTAGTTCCCAAAACTAAAATATTTTCAATGAACTTATCACATACTCTCAGGCATGAAAATTCCACACAATAAAACAGTGAATGGTGAAGAACTGCGAAGCAAATCTCTTTGGAAGACACATCACTCTAACATTCCACAAGATTTGCTCATCCCAAGAAAGAACATCTGGGACGGAGAAAATATGAAGTTTCTGATTTTATTCTATTGAGAAAATAAGCTGAGTAGAGTGAAGCAAGCTATGTTTTTCATAATTTTTTGAACTGTAAGAACCAAAGCAGATAATCAAGAGTCTATTCTTCATAGTCACCAAATTGATAGTTAATTGATAGTTAATGTTGAAGTCTTCACTAATGTTAGCGTCTTGACTAAACACTAAGTTTGGACGTCAATTGGTATTGTGAGACAAGTATTATTATACAAGCATTATTATAATTCAGCTTTTAGAAATGGGAAAAGAGGCACAGAAGAGCTAAAGATGACTGCCAAAGACGCCCACGTTGGGGCGGAGCAATAGCACAGCGGGTAGGGCGTTTGACTTGCACGTGGGTGAACTGGGTTCGATCCCCGGCATCCCATATAGTTCCCTGAGCACTGCCAGGAGTAATTCCTGGGTGCAGAGCCAGGAGTAAGTCCTGAGAGTCGCTGAGTGTGCCCCACAAAGCAAAAAAAACAAACAAACAAACAAAACAATGTCCACCTCGCTTTACACAAAGTTCTGCAATAGTGTCAGAGTAGGTTAGGCACTGAGCCACATAAGCGGCTTTCTTTTCATTGATCCAGAGTCGCGAACAATGACCTTAGTTGCAACAATGTCATTTGAGGTCTGTAGAACATTTTTTTCATCATCAGATTAATAGGTTCTCAAATTATTCATATGATGATGGGCCTTGTAACAGGCTTACTGAGAGTAGGGCCTTTGATTCAGCCTGGAATTGGCCTTTATTTATGTATTTATTTATTTGTTTGTTATCAGTGCTGATAGTTGGACCCTAGTTCTCACACCACCAAGGCAGGTGCTTGACCACTGAGCCACCTCTCGGGCCCTAGGGTCCATTTCTTTCTAATTCAATAGTGAAGACTTCTTGAAAGTGGGAAATGAATTTTCTAATAAAACAACTTTAGTCCTGGTTTAAAATAGAAACCTGCTATTCCAATATACCTATAGCTATTGGTGAGAAATACTGGCCAAGTTACCTTACTGCCAAGTGCAGGAAGAGCTGATGACAAAACTAGATTAAATCATTACAGGCTTTATTATAGGCAATATATAGAGAGGGGAGTCTCCCCCAAAACAAGTCCTCTAGAAATATCTAGTTGCTCACTACTGACACAAATTATAGCTAATTTATAATAAAACATGAAGTGTTTTTGCTTGTAGAACTAGACAAACTCACCATAGCAAAGTTCAGCCTTTAGAATTAGTAAATAATGAAAGACAACTGTAAACTAAATGACAAAACACAATGGCAATCTATTGATATGTATTTTTTTCTTTTTTGGGTCATACCCGGCAATGCTAAGGGGCTTCTCCTGGCTCTGCACTCAGGAATTACTCCCGGCGGTGCTCGGGGGACCATATGGGATGCCAGGGATTGAACCCGGGCCGGCATGGGCCAGCTGCGTGCAAGGCAAACGCCCTACCCGCTGGGCTATCGCTCCGGCCCCTATTGATATTTTTTTAAATGCAAGTGCAATCCTTTTGCGATGAATGAAAGAATTTATTTCTGAGAATTAAAACTTTTTTAAAACTTGTTTTCTGAATTTTGATGAAATATTACCATTCTTCCTTGATTCTAACAGCACTTCTGTGAAGCTAGGGAGGTTAAATTCTTATAGTAAATGTCAAAAAATTGAGGCACAGAACAAATCACTCAATCCCAAGAGCAAGAGATAAGAAAAAGCCAGTTTACCTTGGCCCCACATACAACTTCAGATTGCTATTTTATAAGAACATGGGGCCAAATTGTAAAATAACTTATTCTTTCATGGACTAGCGCAGTAGTTCAAGTTGAGCAAACCACAACTTTGCAGAAGTGATGAGTTTAATTCTGCAATGAGTTTATTATGTGTTCAGTGTGTTTGTGTGTGTGTGTGTGTGTTCTTTGCCACGTGCAGAAATCACAAATCTACCATAATCTTGTAATACACTGTTGGTGGATACCACAATGGCTGGCCCTAGAGTTCTAGGTTTCTGCTAGCTCAAAGTCATTTTTGCACTGCCCTGAGGCCAGGCACTCATGCTAAGCGCTCTCTGTGCAAACCACAAGAGGAGATTGGGGGCAGGATTGGGAAAAGACAGTTTGATTTTATAACTATTGGAGTAGCAGTATATTCTTACCCTGAGTCCAATGCTAGCTGGTTGAGGCATTTCTCTCATAACCCCCATGGGTCCTCTTCATGGGACAATTAGAAATATACCAGGAAGACCTGGTGATGTCAGGGACCCCCTGTCTTTGAAATTAACTCTGCTAAGCTCAAGGAGGGAGCCATACTAGTAGGCCCCCAGGCAAGCTTAACATGGTTCTCAGTAATACTAAAGGCAGAGCATGCAGAATTACTCTGGAATAGATATGAACTTTGTGAATGTTTGGAGAAATACAACTAGTGGTATGACTGTGCATGGTCAAAAATATTATAGACTATTCCTATTTATTTACCCGCACAGCACAGCCTGGCAAGCTACCCGTGTCATATTTGATATGCCAAATACCAGTAACAATTATAGACCTCATTCATTCCCATGACCTGATGGAATGGTTTGAGGCTCTTTATGTTCCTGGAGCAAGCAGAGGCCCTTGGGCTCTAATTGCATGAGTCAGGTCATATGGAGATGTTACTGGTGCCCGCTCGAGCAAATAGATGATGAACGGGAAGACAGTGATACAGTGATTCCTATTTATTAAATCGCTAGTTGCCTTTGTTCTCAGGCCCCCCATCTCCAGGATGCTTCTTGCAGGAGTCTGAGAGGTGGAGATTCTGCCCTGGCAATTAGCATTTGTTTAGACCTGGGCTAGATGTGTTTACCTGGAGATCTGTATATGAGTGCTGTTTTTGTCTTTGCTAAGGCCCTTCCTTTGTGGGCCGAGCTTGAGTTTCTTGGTGCCATGGGAGTAAGAAAATCTTATTTAAAATTTTCTCTCCCTTTCGGAGAGAAATCTACATCTTGGTTTGGGATCCTGACCTGAACATATGGTCTGGGCCAGTCAGGAATTGGAAGTTTGGGGTTCTCCAGACCTTAGATTGTACTAGCAGAGTTTAATTACTAGTGATAAGTAAAAGTCTTTGGAACTGTGCTGAACTTGTGAATTTTGTCTGTCTGCCCCAGGCCTTTGAAATAAAAGGGAAATTGTTCCCTTGGTACTTTCAGAGACTCCAGCGCTCCCTGGCAATACACTTTAAAAATAAAAAAATACTTCTCTAGAAGGAAGATTTATATTAACTTTGATATGACCAAGACTGAATAAGACTATGTGGGGGATTTTCAAATGAGAACAGAGTGCAGACTGTGAACTCAGGAGCCCTGGGTTTGAGCTGAGCACAGGGTTTGAGGTCTTCCGAGCATCTCCCCAGGAGCAGCCACAGCAAGTGCTGCTGGGTGTGGCCCCCCAAATCAAAGCACTATTTTAAAAAAACAAAATAAGAGAGGCAAAAGAGAGAGAGGGGAGAGAGAGAAGAGTTAAAGAACCTGCCATTTAGGAAGGCTATGGGAGGGGGAGGGAATTGGGGACATTGGTGGTGGGAAATGGGCACTGGTGGAGGGCAGGTGCTGGAACACTATGTGACCAAAAACCTATAAACATGAACAGTGTTGTAATTGTATATCTCACGGTGGTATAATAAAATGTTTAATAATAAATAAATAAATAAATAAATAAACAAAAAACAAAATAATCAAATGACAATGAGAACACGAAATAGGGAACTCTCACTTTTAGATTTATAGGAGTACATCCAAAAAGAAATAAATGCAGGCTCTGGGGAAAAGTATCAGCATAGAGCAAAGAATGTTCTCAGGATAACATGCTTGCTTTGGTGTAGAAAATAAAACCTTGACATTCCTTGGGCGAAATAATGAGATGCTGCTGGGAGAATAATGAGATTATCTTTGGAGAAGTGCATTATTTAAAATTATTTTGGTTTATTTTTTCCCAGGTCCTCTTATTCATGGAACCCCTCAAGTTATTTATTTAAAGTTGATGCGAAAACTTACGAAGCTGCTAAAAGGGAGAGTTGTCAAGAACACCTGAGGCAGAGCAACTGGGTAGATAAACGGCTGATAGGTAAATATAGGGAGGTGGCTCAAAGAAGGATACATTAAAAAAGAACAGATCTGAGATTTAATTTGTGATTGAGAAATAATCCCAAGATGACGGATATGCTTTAGGTCAGGAACGAAACTCTTCTGGGTGGTGACCTGGAGTGTAAGACAGAGATTGCTTTCACTTTAGCTCAGGACATGAAACTGGACTCAAATATTTGAGTCAGGGAACTACAATTATGACAAATAAGAAAAAATAATTACCCGGCAAATTATGTGGAGATAATACACCTTTCTAATTATAAAATAATAAAAATGTTTCTGAGGAAAAATAAAAACTAATTTATACATGCATAATCACAATACACCACTTTTGGTGGAATTACAATTTAAAACAAAATTCCAACATCCAATTAAAGGCTTATCCTGGATTGGGCTCAGAGAAAGAAAATGAATATTCTGGGAAGCAAAAGAAGAGCTATTTGGGACTGGTTTAGCAGCAAGCTCTCCCAGTAATGCTGTAATAGTTAAGTTTTTGTTAAGCAATCAATACTCTGCATAAATCTTAACTGCTTTATTAGGGCTGTGGAAAATAACAGAAATTATTTTTTGTCCTCAAGGACTACTCCTGGTTCTGTGCTCAGAAGTAACTCCTGGCAGTGCTCAGGGGACCGTGGTGGTACTGGGGTGGGAGTCCAGGCCTCCCACATGCACAGCATACAGCAACCTGTTGAGCTCTCTCTATGGAACCAGCGAGTCTGAAGTGAAGATTTTATCTTGAGCTCATCCTTGTTATTCACATGGCAAGTAGAGTTTAACACTTTTGGTGCAGGAAGCAAGGGGTTGGGTCACACCTATTGGTGTTTAAGGGCTTACTCCTGGCTCATACATCTATGGGGGTTGACTCTTGCCGTGCTCAGGGGCCCATAGGTAGTGCCAGAGACCAAACTGGTTGGCCGTGGGCAAGGTCAACTACCTCTCTGGCCCTCAGATTAAAATTTTCATATAGAACTGAGCATTGCATGTAGGCAAGGGATTTACATGATAACCCCTAATGTATACATGGCAAGCCACAATGTCTATGTGTGTATGAGAGAGAGAGAGAGAGAGAGAGAGGGGGAGGCAAATTTCCTACTATAGAGGCAGGCTGGGGGGGGAGCAGGGAGGGAATCTGGGGACATAATAAAAAATTAAAAATATATGCCTAAAATTCAGCTATCAATAACTTTGTAAATCATGGTTCTTTAAATAAATAAAAATATTTTTAAAATAAACAAAAATATCTACCTGCTTAAATGTACTGATATGGACAATATTTATGTAATGATTATTTAAATAATTGCTTATTTCTGAGATGTTGAAAAATTGTAAACATTTACAACTTAATGACTTTTGTATTTAATTTTTCAAAATAAAAGCTTTAGATATGAAAAGATTTAAATTTTCATCAAACTTTTCTTTAAAATATGATAGTTCAAGGCAACTTCTGACAGGACAACTTTCCCTTTTACCATCTTTGTAAGTTTCGCATCAACTTTAAATAACTTGGCAAAAGTTTGAGGTCATCAGAATCGGGGCAAAAGTGGTGCCTGAGCCCTCTTTCCACTGGGCTGCCGCCTGGAGAGCGAGGGGTGCAGGCGGGGGTTACCCGGCAGCAGGAATTTGGGGAGAAGGCAGGGCAGTTTCTTCTGGCATATCACGTTTCCAAAATTTAAAAAAAAAAACCACATTTCTGCAGAATTCTTTGAAAATTGGCTACTTTGTGAGTCATTTCACCAGAAGAAATCAAGGGGGGAATGTGCTTTACAAGAGGGGAAGGCAAGGTTAGTGCGTAACACTAAGAGAAAAGAACAAACATTACTGAGTCTGATGGGGAGGTCAGTTGGGAGTATGCCCAAGACGGCCATCATGGTGGACACGTCCCCTGCCACGGGCTTAGTGTGCATGGCCCAGGAGGGCCTCATGTCTTGACACAACCTTAAGGATTGAGTAACTTCCTTTAAGAGAGGAAAATACTAAAAACATTTTTCAAATTTATGATGTTCCCCTGGGTTCCGTGCAGTCATCCCGAATGCATCCATCTTATTGCACTCTGGAGGTGGGGGAGAGTTTTGAAAAAACCCGATAAACAGTTAAACCATTTTGCTCTGGAATTCTCATCAGCTTTGATATGAGTTCAAGGATTCCAGCAAATAACCATTGGAAAACAGAGAGAAGTCAATCCATGGTTCAGTTTTATAACATTCATTTTCCAATAAGCTGCTCCTCTGAACCAATCTAAGTATGAGTGTGTGGATAGAACTCTACAGGTATACATATATATGTGAATATATCTCAACACATGTAAATGTTTACATGGACTTAGAATGGCAAAAAATATCAGCAGATGGTTGCATTTTACCTTTTATAGGAAGGATTTTACCTTTTATAGGAAGGATGGACTATTTTATTAGTTTCATACTCTTTCTAAGATCTTGAGTTTTCTTTTTTTTTTGGGGGCTGTGTCGTGCTTTCATTCCCAAAAAGGATGGTTACAATTCAACAGGCACTAACTGGGTCTTCATTTCCCTTTCCCCTTCTCCGTTTTCCTCCACCTCCTCTTCCTCCTATATGTTATATTCCTTGGGGAAACAGCAACTTGATACCTCACCAAATTTTAGGAGATTTTACCAAGTCTTAAACACCCCCAAACACAGTGTTAGAATAAAGACTTGCTCTGTCCAGACAACCTTTAGTCTTTACCCCTCTCACCCTATTGCAATAATGCAAATTTAATACAGCAGCCGGAAGCCTAACCGTTATTGAGTACTTTATTCGGGACCGTGCATTGTCTAGTACTTGTTCAAGTGCTTGATTCTGGACTAAGCACTTTTGGGCATTGTGTTCCTAAGTGTGGAGAGCAATCCCATGAGGTAAGTGCTTCGGCCCCATTTGCCAAGTGAGGGCACTGGATGCCAGGGCGGGCAGGTAACTCCCTCGAGGTTACATTCACGGCAGCAGCCAGCTCAGGGCAGGTCTGTCCACCTTCAAAGCTCAGGCTCTTTTCCAGGGCCACGCACTTAATTTGCTTATAGGAATTCATCAGGCTTCTTCATACATTGCTCTAGTCACAGTCCAATACTCCTGTTTACGCAGCCATCATGGAGGCATTTCACAGCTATCTTCTATCTCACTTTCGGTCTGCCTCTCCCACTCAACATAAAGCAAACGAAGCAAAGGCAAGGGCAGGCTGACTGGATATCTTCGGGTTAATGGTATTTCCCCAAGTCCCTCGCTCAAGGAAGATCTGGGATAATGGTAGTCAACACACAACCATCTTCCAAGTAAGTCTAGACAGCTCTTGTGGAGGGGAGTGGGCGGATCATACCCAGTGGTTTTAGGGACCACTCCTGGCTCTGTGCTCAAGGCTTACTCCCGGCAGTGCTGGGTGGGTGGGGGAGGGGTGGAGACTGTACATGGCGCCAGGATCAAACCAGGGTCAGCCATGTGCAAGGCAAATGCCTTAGTCCCTCTGGCCCAGCACAGACAACTAACTCTTCACTTACCCAAAGACTCTGATTTCAAATGGGATGTGAATTATACAATGGGCGCACTTTAGAAATAATTGAAAAAATTTCAGAAATGTCACAGTAAAGATTACAGCCATGCGACCACGTGCCCAAATGAGGGGTTGGATCAGCGGGCTGGTGGTTTTGAGATGAAGAGCTTCTGTTGGAAGACAGGGGCAGGCTGGGTCCTGGGTTCATCAGCCCTGGGCGGTGTGACTTCCCTTCTCTTAGTCTCAGCTCTCTCAGCTGGGGCAGTAACTTCCTCACCCGAGTCACGGCGAACGAGACTGGGTGGGTCAGCACTGCCAGGGCCCCATGAAACATTTGTGATTTGATGATCATTTCGCATCGTGCTGTTGCTCTGACCACTCTGGTAACTCACAGAACAGTCTGTCGGTGTCCCTGCAATCCACAGAGCCCTGTCTGCGAGCCAAAACACCATGAACAGCTTCTTTTAAAAATCATTAGATGTGATGCCACAGAATGAAATGGCTTAATCTAGCCATCTATAAGAGGAAAATGAGTCTTTATTTATTCTGGAATTACTCATACACCGAAGGAATGCCTGGGATTCCCTAAATGATATTATAGGATATCATTACAGCAACTTGGGCAGAAAAAAAATTCTCTGGCATCATATGTCAAGTAGAAACAAGCACCCGATTGTTGACCTTTAGAAAAATGACTATATAACAACAGACAGAAAGATACACATGTGAAGGCTCAGGATTATTTTCCTCCGCAAAGAAGCTACCAGCTGAGCTGAGAGTGTCACCAGAAGATGAGTCACTCTGAGTGGTTAAGCAGTCTTGGGGTGCAGTTTGAAGAACATTGATTAAAAAAAAAACCTAAAGAAAAAAGGAAAAAAAAAGTCCAGATGGTATCAAGCTGCTTACATCACAAAGGTAGGTGGGTATCTTCTGCCCTTGCGAAACTGGTTTCAGCCTGGGCTTGTTTAAGTCTTCGGGCTGGTTTTACAACCCTCTGTGTGTGTGTGTGTGTGTGTGTGTGTGTGTGTGCATGCATACACGCATATATAAGTATGTGTCTGCCTGTATTCCAATGGCTCAATGTGTCTAATTACAAAATATGAATAAGATGAAAATATTCAAAGCCCACTTCATTTATCCACATGCCAATAAAAATGTGGTGCTAATCCACGAGAAACAGAAATAAGTGAGGTGTAGCGGGCACCTGGCGAGCATCGAGGTCTTTGCTAGGGCTCTGCTTGCGACCTGCTTACCTGCGAGGACTTGGCAAGCTTCTGGGTGTACTCCTTCTCGATCTGCTTCAGCCTGCTGTTGGCCTGGAAGACACACACATGAACACACAAGGTGACCTGTGAGCTTGGGATCTCGTGCACATGCCCATCGCAGGGCAGCTGGGACGGCAGCCAGCTGTCCCGCCCTTCGGGGGCAGCCAGAAAACCACAGGGCTTGTCTTTGATCTAGAGCCAACTATTCATCACTTAAAAAGCGAAAAGCAAAAGGAAAAAAAACCCCAAACCTTCTCTTGCCAATTATTAGACAAACAGACTTCTGGTGGCGGGGGGGGGGGGGATGGGGGGGTGGAATGGAGAGAGAGAGAGACAGAGACAGAGAGAGACAGAGAGAGAGACATGGACAGACAGAGAAAGAGAGAAAGAGAAAGAGATAGAGAGAGAGAGAGAGAGGAGAGAGGAAAGAGTGCCAGCCAAATGGAGGCGGCTCCAGGAAGGAACAGAAGGGAAGGGGGGCGGAGGTAGGGGTCGTCCTGAATCCCCTCTCCACAGAGCTGCACCCCCCCAACATGCACGACTGTTTCTGTGGAGCGACTTGGGCCTCAAGCCAACGCTCTCCAGGCTGGAGCTGGCAGGGCCTCCTGAGCCTGTGCCCATTCCTTAGAGCTCCTTCACCCTTTTCCAGTCAAGCTCCCGTCCTCTGCCTGCGACCTGCCTTTCTGCTCTGTGCACGCCTTTGGGAGCACCACGTTATCCCGCGGGTCCCCAAGTATCCCCAGATGTGCCCTCGTCAGCCCCCTTCACGTTCCCACCGGGCTTGAGACCTTTACAGCGTGGATGGGGCCCTTCAAGTCCAGCAGAGCTTTGGGTCATGACTCTTGAGACGGCTCCGCCTCTCACTGGTCTCTCTCCTTCCTTCCTTCCTCTCCCTGTCAGGTGACTTGGGGTTACCTCTTCTACTCTTCTTGTGTGTCTTTCTCAACTTAAGAGGTTTCTCACCTCAGTTGGTAAAATCAAAGGATTTTAAAACTGTAGCCTCAAGGTGTGGCATTACCAAGCGTTTGCCCCCTCCCACCCTGCCCCCATGCTCTTGGAACAGCATCATCACTCCCCTTTCTACAGGCGACACTGAGCACAGAGAGGCCGAGTGACTTGAGCAGTGCCACACAGCTACAGAAAGTGATCGAGTCGGAGCAGAGCTTAGGGACTTCAGCAGGTGTCCAAGAACAGGCGCTGACTGGAGACAGTGACGGTGGCCCAGACACACAGGGATATTACTCAGCTGTAAGAGGAGACGGAGTCATGTCATCTGTGGCTACACGGATGGATCTGGAGCGCATCACGCTGAGTGAAGGAGGAGGGGGCCAAATAGACGACAATCTCCCTTACAGGGTGAGGGACATGAAAGTAACATGGTGAAGAGACAAACACTCAAAGGCAACAGAAACTGAGAACTGACCCTTTGTTTTGGGGGCCAGAGCCAGCGATGCTCAGGGGTTACTTCTGGAGGTGCTCGGGGATCCTATGGGGTGCTGGGGATCAAACCTGGGTCAGCTGCATGCAAGGCAAGTGCTATTGCTCGGTCCTGAGAACTGGCCTTTAATAGGAAGCAGCATATTGTGCAGGAGGAGGAGGAGGGGCCACTGGGCGTGAGGGAGGGCAGATGACGCTGGAGAGTGTGGTGTCGGGGTGTTTCTTGCACGAAACCCTGTACAATCATGGTGTATAAACTAAATACAAAGCGAAACGTGTGTGTGTGTGTGTGTGTGTGTGTGTGTTAAAGCGAGCACACTGCAAATACTCTCCCAATACAGTCGCTCTTCTCCCAAGCTCTAAACCACACAGCCACACATCTCTGCCTACTGAACTTCTCCAGGGGAGCCAGAGTATCTGTGCTTCGCTGTGTTTCCCCCTCGGCTCATTCTGTCCGCCTTTCACTTGGATACTCCCTCAAGAGCCTGGCAGCATCGATGAAATCGCCTCTAGTTGCAGAAGAACCTGGGCATGAGCTATGGACAACTGGATCCATGATAAATGTGGTCTGGTACCAGGGCGCGGAGGTCTGAGCCCCCCTGTGATGCTGAGATGGCACCACCCACCCCCCCAAACTTGCCTGCAAACAGCCAAGCTCCTCTCTTCTTCCCTCTGAATGAAACACTCCCTGAGCTCTCCCAGAGCTCTAGAACAGGCAGGATCTTGCTGCTTCTTGCTGGTCCCCCACAAGGCCCTGCTCCCCAAACTGGCTGCTGTATTCTCAGATTCTTTAAGTCCATTTTATGCCAAGCTCATGCTCAGCATCTTCTGCACCACTGGTTTCTTATGTCTACTGTTATCTCCTCTCTCTGCAGGGTTTATAAAAATATTGAAGCCTGGGCACCAGAGTGCAAAGGTTAAGGCACTTGTCTTATAGCTCACCGAACCCCAGCTTGATTCCTGACACTGAAAATGTTCCCGAGCACCACCAGGAGTAATCCCTGAGCACAGAGCTAGGAGCAAGCCATGAGCATTGCTGGGTAGGCCCCCCCCAGCCTCCCCTACTGAACTGATGCCTGATTTCCTTCCTGAGGGTCTGATGTGGGGACCCAGCTCAGGCAGTAAGACTTAGAAACTCTGCTGCTATTTTTAATGTCCAGCCAAGGTAAGAAAACATAGGCTTTACATTCTTCTAAGTGTCAGAGCTTTTATTCCTTAGAGAATGGAGATGAACAGGCAAGCTCTGTCCACTCTGTTTAACTGGAGTAAGCAACCTCTTTCTTCTGGAAGAAATGTTCTGCATTCACCCGTGATGGCCATCCAATGGGATGAAAGCAATGGTCTGCATTCACCCTATGATGGCCATCCAATGGGATGAGGAAGCCTTGCTCTGCATTCACCCTATGATGGCCATCCAATGGGATGAGGAAGCAATGCTCTGCATTCACCCTATGATGGCCATCCCTACAGACTGGGCTGAGGACTTGCCTTGCTCATTTGCATTCACCCCGCGATGGCCATCCCTATAGTACTGGAGCTGGCTTGGCCTTGTTTGTGAGCTCATCCTCCTATCCCCTGAAATATGAGACACTGGCAGGCAGGCCCAGACCTCAACAAAGTCCGATGTGTTACTGGTCACCCAGTGAGTGGACATATGGCACAGCCTTCTCCTTTACCACGTATGTTGCAATCACCTCTAACAGCAATGTCCTTTTATTGTGAATGATGCTTGTACTTCATTCATGGGAGGTGAGGCCTTTGGGAAATAATTTAATTATGGGGAGGCTCTGGGGCCCCTATGCCAAATGGCTGGAGTCAGCTCTGGTCCAAGCAGAGAAGAGTGGGCTCACCCGGGAAGAGGGTCCCCAGCAGAACAGAGGTTGTTGCTTTCTGCCTCCAAAACTGGCAGGCAGGAGTTTCTATTCTGGACAAGTCTCCTATTTCCAGAGGTTTTCCTGTTTAAGCAGCCGTAGCTGACCCAAACCAGAGTTGTATATGCTATGGACTTCAGATCAAAGGCAATTCTTTAGAGGTTAGGCCACAAATCTCTTTGCATTCCTAATCCTGATCCCGGCGAGTTCACTGGGCAGATGTGTTGCGTAGGCACTCAGGAGGCAGAGCAGGTTACCAGCACTGCTTTCAAGCACGCCACTGGCCTCCCTTCTGGCTCGGAGACGAAGGCACTTGCCATGATAGCATCTGGGCCGCTCAAACCCCGTAGGCACATTTGTCTTCCTTCTCATTCTACCAACAATTTTTTAAATCACAAAATACTTGATAAAACATTTGTTGCTTATCTAATAAACACTAATAAAACAAATAAATCAAGCATTTGCCACGTGTCAGACTCTGTTTTAAGTGTTCTATAAATATTTGCCCACTAGAAAAATACAAGACCTAATTACAGTGGCATAAAAATTGTTATTTCTTCCTGAAAATGCGGGGCTCAGGGGTGCTGGCGAGAACAGGAGAATCCAGGTCACTGGAGTCACTTTGACGTCTGTGGCCGGCCAGGCCTGGACTTCATGAAGCTCTGACACAGCTGCTGTTCCAGGTAACCAGGATTACCACAGTGAGAAAAATAACCCAAATTTCTCCCCCACCTCAACAGAGCTTATACTCTAGGGGGAGGGGGAGGAATAAGTAACACAAAGTAATATAAGTTTTCAACAGTGCGATGGAGAAAGATCATACAGAAGTAGAAAGTGAGGAAAGAGGAGAGCTGACATCCAAAAAATCAGGATGTTTAGGAGAGGTTCTTGCTGAGTGGAAAACAGATGAGAAAAGCTGTGGGAGTCAAAAGATGCTCTGAGGAAGCCCAGGAAAGGCCCATTACAGTGAGGATGAGAATGAGGCTGGGCAGGGGCCCAAGCTCCTTGGTCAAGACGGGTCAGAGAACACAGACCCGCTGGTGCCAGAGCTGTGGGCAGAGGGAGCTGGCCTTAAGGCCGAGAGAGTCAGAGGCATCTCAAGTAAGGTGTGATGTGACTTAGAGCAAATATCCCTATAGTCGCCCCAAACACACTGGAGAAGTCAGCAGGGGGCATCCCAGATAACGCAGTAAGACAGGGGGGGGGGAGGGGGAGTGGGGGTGAGGTGTCTGTTTCTGGGCAAGATCTGGCAGCAGAACCAGTTGGGTAGGTTGTGTGATGACATAGATGGACCAAGGACGATGTCCTGAGCTTTGATCCAAGCAGCTGGGACTACTGGTATTAGTTACCTTCCACCAGAAAAAATGTGGCTGGAACATGTGCAGAAGGTGAGGTCGAAAGGTCAGTTTCCAGTTATCACTATGGAGTGATAGTGCTGTAAGGCACATGCGTTACTCACAGCTGACCCAGGTTCTGACACCCCATACGGTTCCCTGTGTTCGGCCAGGGGTGATCCATGAGCACAGAGCCAGAAGTAAGCCCTTAGCAACAGTGGGCATGGCCCAAAATAACCAAAAGATCAAGTTTAGACACAGACTTCTCAGACTGTTGAGGTGAACGGCTGCGTACTGGAGTTAGACCTTCACAGAGGTGGAGGTTAGGGGCAGAGACCCAGATTTGACTAGGACCTGCCACTTCCAACTGTGCTGCTGAATGAGCTCTCGCGATTTCGTGTGCATCCCCCCATCCCATCTGGTCCCCCAAGTACCTCCAGGATTGATTTCTGAACGCAGAGCCAGGAGCAAGGCCCCGAGCACCACTGTATATGACCCCAAGAATTAAAAAGGCATCAAGTGTATATTAAAAAATCACTTGGGCATGAAGATGCTGCAGTTAGAGCCGATGAGGACAGTATGGGGGAGGTGCCCACCTTGCATGTCACTCACCTGGGCTGGATCCCTAGATGCGCACACGGTCCCTGTTCACTGCCCGGGTGATCCAGAGCACAGAGACAGGATGAAACCCCGAGTGCTGTAGTTGTGACTTAAAAATTCAAAAGCTCCAAGAGATGATGAAGAAAGTTTAACAAAGATAATGGCCAGAGAGATTTAAAAAAAAAAAACAGATCAGGATACCAGGGTTCTAAAACAAATCATGGTGGTGTTTCAAAGACCAGGCAACTGTTGCAAATGTGCCTGAGAGCTGACGCAGGTGGAGAACCGTCCACGTGGCCTGAGCACGAGGACAACTGTGGTGATGTGGAGGGAAGCAATGTTGGTGGAAACAGCAAAGAAGGAATCTTGCAACGCTGCTGCTTTCTCTGGGAGTGACTGAAACTTTCCTTTCATCAAAACGATCCTATGATTTCCACCAGGGCAAAGAAGGTGCGCAGATGCGAAGGGAGTTAGTTGCTGACTGTGCGTGGCAGCTTGTTGGGCGTTTTCTCAGGGTCATAATTGCCCGCTGAGGACACCAGCATTAGCTTGATGCAGCAAAGGAGGTGAGGAAGCAAGGGGGAAGGGAACTGCACACGGCCCTGCCCGAGGCACATCCAGGCCTCACTGGGTGATCTAAGAATGTTCGACCCCGGGGAGGCGGAGAGAGAGGCTGGAACCTGGGGCAGAGCACTAGACAGGGAGGAGCTGCCCTTCAGACACAAGTTCCTCTGGAGTCTGTTGGTGATCTTTTGCTGTGCATAAGCAGAGTTCAGTTCTAGAAGGTTCTAGCACCAGTGACTGGTAAGGGCTGAGATGAGCAATTCCTCATGCTGGAAGAGGGCCGTGCCTTGACCAGCCAGACGGCGGAGTGCTCAGCCAACATCTGTCTCCCTAGAATGTCATGGTCCTACTTGGTCACGTAATGAAGCCCAGGAGGGATGGAGAGTTCTAGCCCTGGCCCGCCATCCCAACAGTGCCTTGCAAAAAGTCAGATGAACCCCATACCATGAGGGTCGCCATTTTCAACATCCAGTCTCCACTGCTCATCAGAGCTCCACCCTGCAGAAAAGCTGATCTTTCCCTGTTGGTTCATCAATACATGCATGAGATGAGAGACTACTACAAGAGTATCCCACCTGCACGGCAGAGCCTGGCAAGCTACCCCTGTCGTATTTGATATGCCAAATACCAGTAACAATTAGAGACCTCATTTCCATGACCTGAAGGAATGGGCTGAGGCTCTTCATGTTCCTAGGGCGAGCAGTTGTCTTCGGGCTACATTAGCATGTGACAAGACATATGGAGATGTTACCGGTGCCCATTTGAGCAAATCGATGAACAACAGGAAGACAAGTGATACAAGTGAAGCTCTTTAATTATTTTAAAAAGGTTAAAATGGAAGTGATGAAGAAATATGTATCGTACTGAGGACTCATGGGGGTGCAGCTGTGCTCTGCTGAGGTAATTTCAGAACAGGGAAGCTTAGCAGAGAATAAGGGATTTTAAAAAATAATTTAATGCATGATCGGCACAGCAGTCCTCATGTGTCTGATAGATTTCAGAACTTCTAAACAAACAGGCGAAGGACTGAGAGAGTTGAAGGAGAAACAGACGGATCCACAAATTATCACAGAGAAGTTGGTAATACCTTCCTCTTAGACACTGCTCTAAAAAAAAGAAATGAGTGAGGACAAAGATGATTTTAAGATACCATTTTCGAACATGGCTATTAATCAAGAACAACCATATTTTGGTCTATGACAACAAATTTCACACAGGACATAAAGTCCTACAGGGCATAATAGCTGACCGCAAGACAGTTAAAATCAGAAATCCACAACGGAAATAAACCTGAAATTTCCCAATTATTTGGAAAATTAAAAAAAAATCAAATTTATATTAGTCAGTCAAAGAAGAAATCAAAAGGACCATGAGAGGTGATTTTGAAATGAACTAAAATTAACAAAAATGAGAGCACAGGATTTATGAAATCTGTTACTAAATCAACACTTTACAGCAACATTTTAACTTTGAATTATTTTACTAACTAGCAGGGATGATAAAAAAAAAGTGTCCTAAAATAAGGGCTCAGGATTCAAGAAAAAATCTTGAATAACAAATCATAGACAAAAATAAGCAGGAGAAAATAGTAACTATAGGAACAGACACCAATGAAATGGAAAACTAAACTGTAGAGAAAAAAAAATCAACAAAACCAGAAGTTGATTCCCTGAGAAGAAATGACTAAAATGAATAAATCTTGGGATACACTGATCAGAAACAACACTGAGAAGACGTAAATTATGAAAATCAGGGAAGAGAGTTCTACTCTCTATCAATCTATAAACATGGAAAGGAAATAAGGAAATAGAATGAACAACAAAAGTTAGATGAAATGGATCCTCCCAATGAAACCAGTTCCTAAGAGAAACTTAAGAGGTGACATAAATACAGGTCTCCACCTCTCAAACTCAGCTGACTGCTAGTGAATTCTCTCAAACATCAAAGGAATAACATCAACTCTGCATAAACAGAAAAGCAGCAAAATGCACCCCAGTAAGTGTCAAGGAGCAACGTTCCCTCACCCAAACGTGGGCTCCAGTCTCTTCCCCCACCCCCACCACTATAACAAACTTACTCATTTCACTCACTAGTTCTCCCCACTTCCTCCCTCACATCACCCCAATTTTCTTTTTCTTCCTGTACTGGCCCACTTCCACATGTTTACAAGTAGGTTAGATATTTTACTCATACAAATACACACACACACACACGCACACACCTCTACATACCCACAAACTAATTGAATGCCCTAAATGAATCCGTCCCTGGGATGATGTCATAGTCATTTGTTTTGAGTCCCGTGTCAGCAAACTTATGTTTACAGGAGGGTACAGGTGAATGCAGCTTGGGAGACGGAGGTGTGGAAATCAAAGACGGGGTGTCTTGAAGGAACGAGGCACGGGGCGTTCCTGGGGAAAGCCGGGAGGTAGTGTCCCTCAGGAAGGTGACAAGACTAATGGGAAACACTAATGATGATGAGAATGACGACAACCAATCAGCAACATGTGTTTGCTCTCACTGACACGGTGTTTAAATGCTTTATCATATTAACAAAAACTCTGAGGTAGACACTGTTATTATCCTTATTGACAACGAAACTGAGAGTCAAAGACTGAAAAAAAACTTGCCCACGATTATCCCAGGGGAATGCTGAGAAAGAGGAAGAAAGAAATTCCAGGTGGGAGAATGGGAAGGGCTGCACTTGAAGGGCGGATATAGTCTCCCGGACTGTGGAGTCTCTCTGTATCCTGCTCATTATTTCCTTTGAGGCACAGAGCGTCATGATTTAACGCCCTTGCATTTCACCTTTGCTTCTGCTTGCTGGCCTAATGGTGCTGGACTCTTCAAAGTGCCTCTATCTGGACTCAGGTATGACACCAACGTCTTTCATCCATTCTGATTTGGTATCTTGATGTCTGTGTTCATTTATTTTGCATGTGACTGATCAATTTTCCTGAAACCACTTGGAAAATGAACATCAAAAAATGCGATCTTACCTCATGCCAGAGAGACCAGCAAGCACCAAAAATAACAAAAACAGTGTTGGCATAGAATTGGGGGGGAAAGGGTCCCTCATTCACTGATGATGTGAGTGTTGACTGGTCCAGCCTTTTGGGAAAACAATATGGACACTCCTCAAAAAATGAGGAATTGAGTTTCCATGTGGTCCAGCAATTCACTCCTTGTAGTACACCCTCAAAGGCACCACAGCACAGTCCAGAAAAGAGCTTTGCATACCTATGTCCATTGCTGCACGATTCACAATAGTCAAAGTCTGGAAACAACCCAAGTGCCTGAGAATAAATGTCTGGATAAAGAATGGAATACTACTCACTCAGCCATAAGAAAAAATGCAATCCTGCAAATTCGCTGCTAGGTGGATGATCTGGAGAGCAACTAAGGGACGCTAGTCAGAGGGAGGGGGCAGGTACAGAATCTCTCTCACATGGAGCATATAATAAACATAGTATGAGAATAACTAAAGGCCCAAAGCAGAAATAAAGGATGTGCAAACTGTCTTCAGTAGGGAGCGTGGGTGTGAGGGAGGACGCGGGAAGGGAACATCCAGGCGCTATGCTGACACCCTATCAGAAGCCGTACTGGAAACCACAGAGCCTAAAGGAAAAGGGCAAAGAGCGCCTGCCACAGAGGCAGGAGGAGGGCTGGGGGACAGAGCTGGGAACATTGGTGGAGGAAAGCGATGAAGGGATGGGTATTAGATCATACTACACTTGAAACTCAGTCATGAGCAACTTTCTAAGGTCACTAGAAAAGAAAGAAAAGAAAGAAAAGAAAGAGAAAAGAAAGAGAAAGAGAAAGAAAGAAAGAGAAGAAGAAAGAAAGAAAGAAAGAAAGAAAGAAAGAAAGAAAGAAAGAAAGAAAGAAAGAGAGAGAGAAGGAAGGAAGAAAAAGAAAGAAAGAAAGAAAGAAAGAAAGAAAGAAAGAAAGAAAGAAAGAAAGAAAGAAAGAAAGAAAGAAAGAAAGAAAGAAAGAAAGAAAGAAAGAAGAGAAAAGAAAAAGTAAAAGAAAAGAATCTTGACGTCGCAGGTCCCTGACACTCCAAAGCTCTCCGTTCTTCCTTCATGCCACAGTCCTTAAAAGTTCACCTGCCCTCGGCCTGCCAGGCTCGTTTCCTCACTAATTCGAGTGAATGAGCCTCTAGGGTGACAAGGGCAACAGTCTGCTTTCCCTTAGGGCCCTAGTTATCACAAATCATCACAAATCACCAGGTTTGCTCTGGAAGCGGCGGGGGCGTGGGGGCTCTGTTTCCCCCCCCCCCCGCAGCATGGTGAGTAAATAAATACAAAATATTTAAAAATAAAAAAAATCAAACCCAGAAAGAAACGCATCAATAATACTGGTACCAGGGGCCAGAGCGATAGTCCAGTAGGGAGGGTGTTTGCCTTGCACATGGCTGACCGGGTTTGATCCCCAGCATCCCACAAGGTCTCTGAGCACTGCCAGGAGTGATTTTTGAACGCAAAACCAGGAGTACCCTGAGCATTACCCTTGAGACCCAAAAAAGCAAAAAAAAAAAAAAAAAAAAGAGAGAGAGAAAGGAATACTGGTACCAGAGTTCCAGCGCTAGGTTTATTACTAGTCAGGCTAAGGGTGGGGACTTTGGGGCCATTTTGGTTCAGATCTAGCTTGCTCCAATATCCATGAACAAGTCATTCATGAAAGGAGTGGGGCAGGGGGCGGTTCTAGGCTCAGTTCTGTGGACGGGGAGAGTTGGCTGGGCACAGTCTACAGTCTGAGTTGCAAAGTTTCACGAGCTCTAGACTCCCCCATCCCAAGGTTAAAATAAGCTTTGACCAGTCTCTGACCAACAGGGCCAATGGACCCATAGCAACAGCAAGGGGCTCGGGGCATAGGAGAGGGGGCTCTCTGGGTTTGCTCTGGAAGCAGGCGAGGGGCCGTGGGGGCTCTGTTTCCCTTACCCCCACGCAGCATGGTGAGGGCACAGGTGGAAAGAGCAGGTGAGGAAGGCACCCGGCCCCTGCTCTTGGCCAGTTCCTTCACGCCAATTCAGCCTTTACAGAAGAGTCACAGGGCACAGAAAGGAGCGGGTGGGAGAAGGGGCATCCTGATCGGAGTGTTTCTACCTCACATTATATCATAAACTTTTCCCCAAGCAATTATATCATTTCAAATCAACTTGGATTTTTTAGACCACAGCTGGTGGTCCTTAGGGATCACTCCTGGCGGGGCTCTGGTCCAAGCACCTACCTCCTGTACAATGTATACAGTCCTACAGTGATAACTTTGCAAACATTTTATTGAATGATTAAATTTTGTTTAAAGCCACAGAAGCTAAGTAGAGTTTTTAATCTAATTATGCCTGTAGGTCACTGTGTTTGTACAAACAGAATAGCGATGGCTTCAAGGCGCTATTTTCCCTCTCCCCCCTTCTACGTTTAAAACTCTCAGAACGGGTGAAAAATTAATGTAATTAGTAAAGCTTCTACTTGTTGACCATTGACTGAAATGTTCAGTGCCACCATTCATGGGGCACTAATGTTTATTGGACTGAATGCTGATAGTGTGATTCGCCCACAACTTGATTGGATTAAGCTGCCGAGGACTCTCCTGTGGGAGCTGGACAGCTCTTGGTGATTCTTGATGCTCAGGTTTTCCTTCTTGAGACAGGAGAGTGACCGGAGGAGAGTCAACACTGTTGAGCATCTTCTATGGTCACGTGAGAATACAGACAGCTTGAGCGCAAACCTGCTCCCCAAGGCTTTCAGTGCTTTACTTCTGTGTTTTACTGGTTTGGGGCCACACCAGCAGTGCTAAGGAGCTAGTTCACGGGTCACTGGGATCAAACATAGTGCCGGGCAAAGCATGCCGGCTGCCACCCCAGCCTTTAGGGCTACACCTGAGACCTTGCATCCTAAGACTTCTGAATCTCAGTTTGATATGATTATTGCAAGAAAGGGGACTTCAATAATTCTTTATCCTTTTTCTGGTGGCGCATAAAGGATAATTTGAGAAAGTGGCAAATTGGTCTAATAAAACATCTGCAGGTGCCAGTGTTCCACCTTAGTGATCCTTCAAGACATGCGGACATGCGCCCACTTGGCTGAGACACCACACCCAGGACATTGGCTCTACCACCAGGCCACTTCCTTTGCCCGCGACTCTACTTTCAGTCCATTTCCAAATAATTGGACCATCTTAGCTGCTATACCTGGAACAAAAAAGCTAGTACTGGGATTCCGAGGTATTTTGCTACTTGACATTGCCTATCATTTGTAAGTTCCATGGAGAAACTGCACCCTTCGTGACAAAAAGAAACTGGAGTGTGTGGGAAAGGGTTTCGTGTCACATCTGTGGAATAAGATCACTGAGTATGTGCCAGTATACACTGGTAGATCCATTTCAGAAAAAAATGCTGGATACTATTCTGAGAATCCTGAACTCTGCCCTATTTCCGAATATGCTCAATTTGTATTGGATGCACTTTATCCACAGAGTCAACACAATGGATAAACAACGTGATTTATGACAACCTAAAGAACAACACTGGGGTGATGCTTCTTGTCTTCCACTGCACTTCGGCAAGACCAGGGCTGGCAGAAGGCGCGAGGGCGCAAGTGGCTGCCCTGAAGAAGTGAGGCCTGGAGTCAGAAGGCCAGAGTTGCGGTGTGTGCTGAGTGCAACACCTCTTTCTGTGCCTGGTAGCTCTGCGGCTGGGAAACCGCGCCGTGAGCCACTTCCAGCTTCACCATTCACCACAGCCAGTCACGGACAAGCACCAGAGTGAAAGAGTGTGAGCCTCGGCGAGCCCCACGAGCAAAAATGTGTGAGCATCACAACCAGGCATGTGTGTGACTTCCTGGTCAGCATCAGAGTATCATCTGCAGAAAGAAGGGTGGGAGGTGGGGACGCAGACAGATTAAGTTTCTCACCATTGCATCATATATATTTATGTGGCTAACACCCATAAATGAGCACGAAAGATTTATATGAATTTCCACCCCACTCGCTGAATAAAAAAAAAACAAACTATGAAACAAGCTTATGGAAATAGTTAAAGCATTAAGATCTAATCATATTTCAAAAGCTCTCCCCCAGAGAAGCTCTCTGAAGCGGCGGCCACAGAAACTGAGACTCATTTATTACTTGGGCAGTAATGCAAACTTTCAGAGAATGAGGGAGAAAAAAATCTCTTTATTTTGCTCTAGGGAAGAAGCAACTATTCTCTGATGTGCTAAAAAGAATTTATCATCAAAGACCAAATGTAAATGGGCCAATTAATTTTTTTAAAACTCTATCTTCCATAATATTTTTATGTTTTTGCTACTGCTAAGCTTTATATGATAATCTAATGTAAGGTTTGACAAATGTATATGAAAAGTGACTACTATATTTAACATATTTTAACACACATAATCTAGATTGAAACATACTCGTTTACATGTGAGTGACACTCTTCTTGTTACAGCACTTATATAAGGCAGAAAGACTGATCTCAAACAACTCAGATATATAAAGTGGGTTTGGGGAGATAGATTAAAGAACTCATGTGTATGCTTGGCATATGGAGGGCCCTGGGTTTAATCCCCAACACTGCACAGACCCTCAAGAACCCTAGGAGTGGCCCCCCAAGCAGCCATGTTGACAGCAATCCCTCCGCACTCCTGGAAGTAGTTCCCAGACAATACAAAGATATAAAAAAGTTGACAATGGTCAATAATCAAATAATGCTAACCGAATTATTGGTAAAGCAATAAATTGTTTTATCTTAGCACTGGGTCTGAGAGTTAGAAGCCCTAATTTGGTGTATTTATAAATCCCATTAATAATCTGTTTATAGTTTTTGAAAATTTTCTATTTTCTGGATCAATTGTGAAAGAAAAAAAGTAGTGAATATTCATTGGTAAGTTCATGAAAATGCTTTTTATAGTAGTTGCTATTTCAGTCTGTAGCTGTTTCAATACAGAATAGGACACAAAAACTATTCCCTCTACTGGATGATTTGGAAGCTGGGGAGAGAAGCTGAAAGGGTATTCCTGAGAGTTAATCATTAGCTCTCCAAGCTTCTCTAAGTGTCTAGGATCATCTATATTAAGAGAGACCTGTCATTCCTCCCTGAGTATAGCCAGTGTGGTACCGAACCTCCCTCCTCCCCAAGAACTGCCATTCCAATGTGTTTTAAAATAATAGCAAGAAAAAAAGTGAGAAACAGTAAGTACATGCCTTATCCCCATTCGAACTGCAAAGTTACTGTCTTCCGCTACTTCTACTGCCACATTGGGTAACTTTTGCATTATCCAGACCTTAAGTTACTCCAGCAAAAATTCTCACCAATTCAAGCTGCTGTGATTGACTATTCAAAGCAACAGCTGCCAACTAGTGTGCGAGAGAGAAGAGCAGCAAAAAGCAGAAGCTCTGAAGCTAAACAGATCGGGGTGGCTGTGACCGTGGGCAAATTATGGAACTTTCCCGGTATTTCATGCAGATAAAGTGGCCAGTAAAGATTAAACAGCGATGAGGTTTAGCAAGTAGGCATAGGAGACGTTCACGATGGCAAGGGATCAGAGAGCGGTGAGTAAGCACTGGAATTAAGACAACAACTTCTTTATGCGTGAAGAGATGGGGAAAATAAAATTAAGGCCACAGTGATCAAAAGGAGAATTTGATAGACTGAGATGACAGAGGTGAGTTACCTGAGTAATGCTGAGGTCCAAGGCATTGATGCATTTTTATGGGCAGAGTGGAATTAAGACAGAAGTTACTTTACTATCACTGGGCTTACAAAAGGTGAGTTTACAGTCAATTTCAGTGACTCTTCTTCTTGCTTTAAACAAGAAAATATTTTCCTGAGATGCAATGCAACTGCTTTCTCATAGCTCCATCCCTCCTCTCCTCTAGAGAATTAACCACTATCCGAATTTTATTTCCTGGCTTAAAAATGACCATACGCGTTTGTGGGTGCTTCGAACACATCCACATTTTACTGTCCTTTTCAAACCACATAAACACGCTCAACGAAATTTCCTGCAAATGTCTGTTCAATAGTTTCTGCGTCATTCTTAGCATTTTATTTGAAGCTGTCTTCATTTCCACTGCTTTCAAATATTCAGTTGTGTGAATAGATCAAAATCAATTGAACCCCTGTTGACGGGCATCTGGACGCTTCAAGTCTGTTCCTGCCTGATTCGGGCTGCCACGAACATTCCGGAACATGCCTTCTGGTGCATATTTCAGTTTCTAGGGCATATGCTAGGAAGCTGAACTGATAGCTCATAAATCAAAAGTAGATTTTACAGGAAACTGCCAAATTGCGGGCCAGCAGGGCACTTGATATTCTCTCCACCATAGGAGTTTTCGTTACATGCCTTCAGCTTCAGGTAGCACTGTCAGACTTCCTATTTTTTAATAACAGCCTTAGTAAGATGTAATTCACGTATCATAAAGTTCACACCTTTAACCTGTACAAGTGAATGGCATTAGCTTACCTGTAGAGCTGTTTATCTATCACCACCATCAAATTCCAGAACAGTTTAATCACCTCAGAAAGCAACTCCACACCCTGACTAGCAGTTACTCCTCATTCAAAAAACCACTGGGCATCACTAACCTACTTTCTGTGTTTATGGAATGTTCTTTTCTGGAAACTTCACGTCAATGGAGTCTTAACAGAGGGCAGCCTCTGGTGACTGGGTTCCTTCAGAGAGTTTGTTTTTGCATGGAACTTCATCACTTTCCATTGTCAAAAAATCCATCTTTTTTTTTTTAATATACCTTGGCTAGTTTATTTGTCAGTTGAAGCAGAAACTAAGTGTCTGTTTTGACTGGGGCTACTGAAAGGCAAACAGTTGAAAATCTTGCTTAAGTAGTTTTTTTTGGGGGGGTGGGGAGAACATGATTTAATTTGTTATAGACAGAGACAGGAGGGGAATTTTGCAGGAGGGAGGCCACACCTGGCAATGCTCGGGGTTACTCCTGGCTCTGCACTCAGGAATCACTCCTGGTGGTGCTCAGGGGACCATATGGGATGCTGAGAAACAAACCGAGGTGGGCTGTATATAAAGCAAGCAACCCTATCAGCTTTTCTATCTGGCTCAAGGAGTAGAATTTCCAAGTCATTCATATGGTAACTTGGTGTGAAACTGGGTTTTAAAGTGGCTGTGCCATTTCTCTCCCAATGGAAGGGCAGGAGTTTGACGTTCTCCACATTCTTGCTAAAACATTCTTTTCCTCTTTACTTCCAATTATTATTAAGCCCTGCATAGTTGATACAGAGTGCAACCTCACTGTTCCAACGGGCATGACCTTGTGCAAATTGGTATAGCCTCTATGGAAACCAGCATGACAATTTCTTAAAAATTTGAAAGTAGAAACAGCGATTCCACTCAGTGCTACCACTCTAAAACATTTATCCAAAAAGAAAGCATTCATTTTAAAAAAGACATTTACACCCTTCTGCTCATATTATTAGCCACAATGGCAAAGACAGGAATAACCCAAATGCCCACTGATGGATGACTAAAAACAAAACTTGTGGTCTATATATTCAGTGAAATACTACTCAGCTATTACAAAAGATGAGGTCTTGCCTTTTGCAATAACCTGGGTGGGCTTTAGGGTGATTATGCTAGCAGAAGAAGTCAGGAAGTGACAGGCAATCACTGGATGATAACTTTCAAGGGCAAAACCTAAGGAACCAAAGCAACACATGAATAAAAATTGTTCTTTAAAAGTTTATGTGAAAATATGGTGGTCACCAGTCGAAGACGGTAGGGAGGAGTTCGTGGAGAAGGTAAGTCTGACAGTGTAGACAGCAGCTAGAACTTGGAAGGCAGATGCAGGAAGGCACGAGAAGGTCTGCTGGACTCCTAAATGTACACAGTATTGTAACCCAATGGTGAAGAAAGCTTTTATGTACTATATCGATATATTTCCTTTCTCGTAATACTTTTATCAGGTTTACTTCTTGATTCTGAATTCATACCTATTTTTTCTCTAGCCTCTACCACAAGATAATGGGTATCCTTCATATTTTCTGGATGTTAAAAGGAATTGGAGTGTTACAACCTAACAATGATGCCTGCTATAAGCTGTTCAGTTGATCTTCATTGAGGAAAGGGGTTCTCCCTCATCTGCCCATTAAGGTTATTTATCACTTGGGTATGGATTTGTTTTTATGTGACCAACCCGGGTTCAACCCCCACCATCCCATATAGTTTCCCAATTCACTGCCAGGGATAATTCCTGAGAGCAGAGTCAGAAGTAACCCCTGAACATTGCCTGGTGTGACTCCCCCCAAACAAACAAAAAGCAACTAAATAAACACAAAAAATAATTTATCACAGTGCTTCAGAAGTAGTACAAGGGTTGAGGTGCCTTATATGTGGCTGACCCTGGTCTCATCCCCTGGCACCACACAGGGGCCCTTAGGCAGTGCCAGGAGAGAGCCCAGGTATGTGGTCCAAACTAGGACCAAACGAAACTTGTGGTGTGCTCCTCCCCCAAAGTTTATTACAGATGGGCAGAATTTTATCTGGCATTTTTTCTTCATTGCAGAGGGTCATGTGGATTCTCCGTTCATCTGGCACGACACTGTATTTAATGTGATTTTTAACATAAAATCAACCCCATGTTCCTGCATTCCAGCTTAGACACATTTTATTTTATTGTTTTTTTGGGGGGTTCACACCTGGCAATGCTCACAGGTGTTATTCCTGGCTCTGCACTCAGGAATTACTCCTGGCGGTACTCAGGGAACCAGATGGGATGCCGAGGATTGAACCCAGTTTGGCCATGTGCAAGGCAAACGTCCTACCCACTGTGCTATCTCTTTGGCCCGTACATATTAATATAGTACTAAATTCTGCTTATAATTTTTTGTTAGAAAGTTTAAGTCTAAATATAAAAAATTAGTATGTAATTTAATTTTTACTGTCCCTGGCTGATTTTTCTACTGAGATTATCTGGCCTAGCATGGACTCCTGTACGGATTTCCTCGTGTGTGTGTGTGTGTGTGTGTGTGTGTGTGTGTGTGTTTTAAAAGCTTTTTTGGACCAAACCCGACGATGCTCAGTGGTTACTCCTGGTTCTGCACTCAGGAATTACTACTGGTGATACTTGAGGAACCGCATAGGATGTCAGGGATCAAACCCAGGTAAGCCACTGCAAGGCAAATGTCCTACACACTGTACTATCACTCCAACCCCCTGTGCTTTTCCTTAAATAGTTTATCATAGGAATTATCTGCTCCTTGATAGTCTAGTCTGATAAGAACATGAGTATAAATTCACATGTGTCTGATGTTTTCACTAACAAAATGATGAAAAATTAAATGCTCAATTTACTAGCTATAGAACATTTGTGCTCTCTGGGTTTTTCCTTTCTTTTTGTCATTCAGGCACATTTACTGTAAATGTGTCCCTTTTGTCCAGAATTTTCGTTTACCTTGCAAAGGTTATGCATTCTATGATTTTCTCTCCTCTGGATTAGTACTCTTAGGCTCCACTTCCTTTGTATCATGCATCCTCCCTACTTTCAGATCAGTCATCCAGAAAGTCTCTAATCTGCCTTTCAAGAATCAAAATTTGCTTTTGCTAAATTGCTTTTCTTCAATGGAAACTGTCTACTTCCATGGCATCCACCTGCTAAGCCCTATATGTTAGCTCTTGCTGGAAGCAGCAAGAGCCATTTTTCACTCTGTAGAGAGACTCGGAAGCAGAGACTCAGAAAGAGGGGTCCGGGCTTCCAATGACAGGAAGTGGGAGCCCTGAAGCACAGTCATGTGATGAGATGAAGGCAGAAAGATGAAGACCTTGACTTCAAGACCTCGGCAGGGGTTGGACCCATTTCCACACTCCTGGTGAAGGAACCATCAGGAAGTTCCTGGGGCCAGTGCACCTAGCTCCAGGGCCGAGCAGTCTCAGCGAGACCAGGCCGGGCAGCATCCCTCAACAGCTGCTTCACAGTCACGCATCAGCACTCAGCCATCAGTCGCGGGAGACGGGCTCAGGTCACTTTCTGAGCACCGCTTACTTCTGGTTACTCAGAGGGAAGCTCTAAACCAGCGTCCCAAACGGTCCAAGGCATGCCAGGGTGAGGAGAGGGCACAGAAAGTGTGGGGCGCTCTCCTGAAAAGAGACTTTCCAGGCTCCTCTGTTGAAGCTGTTCCCGCCCCTCCCAGACCCCTTTATAGACACTGAGTTCTTCCAACTATACATTTCTTCCAACCACGCCTTTATTGCTGCTACCCTCTACCTCCACCCTCCAGTCCTGCCCATTTCCTTTCAGACTGGAACCAACATGTGGCCCATCAGAGCTGGAAATCCAAGAAAGCTTTTTCTGAGTCCATGTGGAGGAAGGAGCTCTTTCGTATGGTTCATGTGTGCGTGTGTGCGGTGTATGTGCGTTAACCTGCTTATGCCTAATGCCAAGTTGATTTATTATTGCATTAGTGTAATTCTTCTAGGTTCACAGGAGAGAAATCTATAAAGCAAGGACAGTATAAATTAAAGATAAAACAAAAAAAACAAACCTTAAGAAATAATTTTGTGATGCTTTAAAGTCTGTTAATAGGCTAAAGCATCCCCTCTCCCCTGCGAATTTCCCCAAACAGGATTACAATGAAGGAACAAAGAGAAATGGCAGCAACATGAAAGGAGAAAACTGTTATTTAAGATTCTAAACCTCCAGTGAGGCTGGTACAGGCTGATCATACCCACTTCCAAACAATTCTTTTTCTTCTCATGCATTTAATGAACTTAATGAGGTCTTTAGGCCTCAAATGTGCTTGATAGCTTATAAGCAAGTCATTTTGGAGCTCTCTGCTTTTGTTCTCATTGAAATGATGTGAGATTAGTGGTAAATTGATGCTTTTTTTTTTAAAAAGAACTAAATCTCTATTTAATTTGAAGCACAAGAAGAAAACACACAAAGGAATCTGAGACTCTTAGAAAGTAAGATTCCATGTGGAGACATTCGGCTATGACTCAGAACAGGCAGGCAGCAAAGGAGTGGGCCTTCCGTCAATGACTCGCGTCAGGGGATGAAGACCTAATTCTAGAACACACGAGCAAGAGCCAAGAGACCTGTCATTTGTTTTTTCATTTGCTGTTTATTACGATTTAACTCTGCTCTCAAGGGGCGACACTAGGAGGTGCTGGGCTGGGCACACATATGAGGAATGTGCTCTTCCTCTCTGGGCCATGTCTCTTATCTCTGGCATTTTACAACGAGGAGCTCAGCACCAAAATCAAATGGGTTCTCAGTAGAGATGGCCCCGCCCCACCCCCTCCCATACTGTCCAGGCTCTCTAGAAGATTAGCACTTAAACAACCCAAACTATTTATACATTTCTTTGGGAGAATTTTGGATGACAGCCTGTGGTGCTTGGAAGTCACTACGGAGATGTTTGGAGGGTCAGATGCAGTAGTGGGGAATGGTCTGGGGTCAGCAAGGCAAGTGCCTTAACTCCTGTACTACACCTCTGGCCCCTCAAACTACCTTTAACAAGACCCAAATGACTCATCTCCACTCCAGGAAAACTGGATTTCTATAGAGCAAAGGAGCAGATGTGCAGTCAAGAGCCCAGCCCGCTGCATACTGTGACGTGACTTCCATCCCACTTCTGTGTCCAATCCAAACTCTGCCCCACAGATTCCTATTCAACAAGTCCAGGAGAAAGCTTGCTTTTCAACTCAGAACCTCCTCGAGTGATTCCAAGCCCCACTAGTGTGGAACCTCCACTTTAAAATATCCTTTAACTTCTCCTGTCAGTTTATCCTGTGGTTTTAAATCCTTAATAATGGTCTGATACTAAGGAATGTTGATGATTTGCCTATTTTGAAGATCTCATAAAATTTCCAGTGTAGGCGATTTTAATGCGGCAAAAGCCTATGTTTCATCTCATGTGTTCTTTTTCTTGCTTTTCATTTCTTTCCTCCCTCTGCCTCTGAACAACAGGTGGCAAGCTCATTTGAATTAGATTTATTAATATTTGGATGCATTGACGCATTTTCTTCATTCTTCTCTGGTCTACTCTTCACAGAAAAGGGATCTTAAAGTGAGATAAATCTCCATCCCCGAAGTTGGCTAATATATTCTTAAGTTCTCCCAACTGTTCCATGGAAGAATGCTATTTGTGCATTCCTGGAAAATGTCTGCCAGGAACGATATCTCTGACCACTGATCATTAATCCTTTGTAACTTCATTACTTTCCTCCACTCCTTGTGGTCTTCCCTTCCTACCAATCCTGAGTTCGCTGTATGTCTGCTTTCCTGACTCCCACTGCCTTAGCTCCACGCCTTTGTTGTCACTTCAGAAGACAACTTAAATGATCTTTTAGGCTCTGTACCCATTTGGTAATACTATTAGGGCACAAACTTTGATCCGTTTTGGTCATTCTGCATTACCAATGGCTGGGAACAGTAGCCGGCCTAAGGCAGGCATTCAGCAAACATCTGTTGAATAAATGAATGAATGAATTCCAAATGTTCCAGGCATACGGCACACAAAACCCCTTACATGTTCTCCTTTTAGTCAACAAACAAAGCCAAAAGATGGAGCTGACCATCCTCGTGTTGTAGATGAGGACACTGTTCCTGGTAAGAAAGCCATCTCCTAGCACAGCACTGAGAACTGGACACGCCCACACTCGCAGTGCCAACTACCTCCTTGGGGCCCCAGAGTTTGTCACCCTCAGTACTCTGAGCTGGGCTCCCCTGATAAAAAGGAATCAACCTGCCACCTAATAGAATTCTTAGCATGCGCCCAGCCTTCCCATATTACTTCCCTTCACACTATAAGACTAGAATTATCACCATTTTCTAATGTTCTAACCCAAGGCTCAGAGTTTTAGCAACTTGTTCAAACTAGCAAGCAGGAAGAGTGTGGAGTCTGGACACTCTCTGGGTCCTGACAACTGCTAGAGAGCAGTTACCTTCTGACTTTATTATATTGAAATGCCTTAAGTTCAATTTATTCTTTTCAGACAAATTCCTTGTGTTTCCACATTCTTGATTCCAAAGGTCAGCACAGTGCCGATCTGTTACATTCTTGCCTGGAAATACCATTGACTTAAAAAATGCTCAGTGGCTTCATACCCTAAACTTGAATGGCTTAGGAAGAATGAGGACTTGGTCAGAGGAAGGGCATTGCCCTTCTTCACTGAATCTAGTTACACAGTTTACAGAGAATTAAGTCACCTGTTAGGCCCGGTCGAATATTGGCTCTTGTGTCCATGCCTGTCACCACTTCCATCCACTTGTGACGATCACTGGATTGTGCTTCTCGGCATTGAGTCAAAGCAAGTCTTCCGAGAGGAAGACTGTTGTTGAAAAGGGAGGGTTGTGATGTTCTGGTTGGCTCTGTGTGTGTGTGTGTGTGTGTGTGTGTGCATGTGTGCATATATGGTGTGGGATGAAGCTGATGGTTTCTTGTGTTTCTGGTCAAAGAGAGAAGGAGGAAGAGCTTCTTTTGGCCCACTGACCCGAGAGTGTGAATCCGAGAATCTCGGTGATGACCCCACTGGATTGACAGAACCACAGATACATTCGGAAACTCACTGCTTTCTAGCAGTAGGCTTCTCCACAAAAGGCACCAAGCATCTCATTGCACGGATTGCTAGGTATCTGTCAGCCTAGGATCCCAATCAATGGAATGAAACCTTCTTATGGTATGTCTTGGTTATTTGGTTGTAAATGACAAAAACATATTTATAGGTCCGGTGAAAAACTTGGAATTTAATATTTCCTTATAGACTCTTGAAAGAAAGGTTCTTTTCTTAGGTAGTTTATTGTTCAGAAAGGCTCTTTGCCCATTCAGAGTCTAAGAACATTCAAGAATCGCTTGTGCCGCCATCATGCTGTTCACTGGACTTATTTAGTCTACCATGATTCAATCTGATTCTCTTGCAGGTCCAGAAACATGAGACCGGAAGTGTCCCACTTGGGCTATTTGACTCAGACGAGCTTAATCCGAAGCTAACAAACTCTGGGGAGTGTTTTCTGTTATTCTAGCTTGTACCTGCTATTGAATTTCATTTCCATTTGCACATCAACTTGGTCACATCTAAGCCAGCCTCCACCCACACTTCATCTGTCGGGTGCACTTGTACCCAGCTCTGTCATCTCAGCACACAACTTAGAAGAAATTCTAAGATTCTTCACTCTGTTGTGTGGAAAGTTTAGAATTGCTTTATAATCTAGAGCTACTGAAGTCCCAAAGTACTTTCCTTACTACTTTATTGTTGAAGGACACCTAAAAGCCTAGGCCTCTGCATCTGCCCTGGATTGCCTCCTGCAGGTCACTTCATAGATAGGGGGTAGTCTAAATGTGGCAGTCTTATCTGACCATGTATTCTGTACTGGCTGGTATAAATATTCTCTCATGCTACCACAATCATCGTGGGTCTAGCTAGATCTTACCAGCATATTTGCCTGGCCACATTGGATCTCTAAGTAATTAGACCAGAGAGAAATGCTGTTTGCCTCTAAGCAAGCAAGCATGGCTCCCTGATAACTCAAAGGCAACTAAAATACAAAACTACCGTGAAGCAGACGAGACTCTTGTGAAGGCTTGGAGAAATATTTAACTGGCATTAGTATAGTCTTGGGTACAGAGACATGCCATCTCAGAAACCCCCTTTTCTACCCTATAAAGGCAATTCCAGGCAGATCTTGGCTCAAGACATCAGGTGAGGTGTTGGGAGAAATTACCTGAGGGCGTTTGACCCTTCCTGCCAGGAGAAGTTACATTTAGCTTATAGCTTCTCCCAGCTCTGCTAGGAGGTTTTGAATTAGCTCTGGGTCCTTGTAAACAGCCAGATGCTCTCCTGAAGTTGCTACATTTCTATAAAGCTATTTTCCTGTTTTCAACTCTAGATAGCCCAGCCCAGAATGGGCTGGGCTGGGGAGTTTGGGCAGATTTCTAGCTATAAAATAAGCTGCAAGAAGAAAGAAGCCTCTCTTTTTCCCCCCTTTTTGCCATTTCGGCTTCCCTTGGTGTTTTGCTTCTCCGTCCTCTCCATTCTCTGTTGGGCCTCAACAAGTGGTGGCAGCCATCTTGGCCTACACCTGGCTGGGGCCTAGCTGGGAACCCAGAGTCCGTAGGTTTTCCCTGCTCTTGGATTGTGTATTGGAACCTGTGCGATAGGAAAGCCCTTTTAAAACTGCATCGGATTCCTGAGTCTACATCCATTCCCGCCAGCTCGGAGGTAGAAGGGAACTCGCTTCCCAGCACTGTTGGGGGACCCCAGCGGCGTCCCGACACTATATGATGATGGTTTTTAAGTTACTCCAAAAAAGACCAAAGGAAACTATGTTGAAATGTATCATGAACCAAACTTTGCTCTGGAATGCTTAAAGAGTTTCTAATCTTTTAAAAATGATAAGCCTTCAAAATGTTGAAATACAAGACAACAAAGGAACTAAAAAGGGAATTAAAATATACTAGTCAAAGAGAAACTATAATTTAAAATTTCCTTGACCAATCAAAGACGTAATACAAATGCTTAACCCAAAATAGAATCAGTTATTCTCTTCCTCTTGATTTACAAAATTCAAATAGAAGAATTTAACACACACATATATGTATACACACACTCTGTATCTAGTATAGCATATTCTCAATATTAGAGACTACAACTCTCTATTGAATTATTTTCTTCTGAGATGAAAATAAAGAGAAAATACTGGGCTGGGGAGGATGAAGTCCGTGGCAGAACACTTACTGGGAATTTGAGGGAGAGAAGAGGAGAAAAAAGAGAATAATAACCCTGTGCTATTCATTCTCATTCTCCATTTCTCCCACCCTGAGGCCCAAGAAGAGTGCAAATCTATCTAATGTTTATATGCACTCATCAGTACTATTTGATATGAATGGCACAACATACTATCTTATTTTTTCACCCCAACTATTTTCAGAGTTTAACTATAGCAACATACATCAATCATTCATTTTTTAAAAAGCTAAAGCATATTCTATTGCATATGTACACACACTTTGTTGATTTATCATTAGTCGGGCATTTGGGGTTCTTCTATTTTTTTTGGTAATTGCGACTAATATTGCTCCAAGGACAGGTGCACATGTTCTTCCAAATGAGCATTGTAATATTCTTGGAAAGATGCAGTTGTTGGGTCACACAGGTTTCCATTCTTATTTTTCCAAGAAGTCGCTTCTGATTACTGTTCCATATTTTTTTCTACTGAAATGTTCTGTTTCTTTTGGTTCCATGTTAGAAGTGTGCCTGATTTAAAAAATATGTTTATTCTGGATAGGTTGTCTAATATGTTTGCACACAGATGTTACCATCTCTTGCGCTCCTTTATATTTCTATAATATTACTTTTAACTTCACTCCTTTCATTTCTGATGCTTTTTGGAAATCAGGGCTTCTCCTTTTTGTTCTTGTGAACTGCAGAAAGGGCTTACTAATTTTACTGATCCTGGTAAGGAACTAGCTCTTGGTTTCACTGATCTTTTGTACTATCTTGTTGGTTTCTATTTCATTTCTGCCCTAATTTTTTTTTATTATTTTGTTCCTCCTGTTGACTGTTCAGTCTGTCTGCGCCTCCTTTCCCAATTCCTTTCCTCCTTTCCCAATCCTTTCCCTCTTCCCAATTCCTTTCCCTCCTTTCCCAATTCCTTTCCTCCTTTCCCAATTCCTTTCCTCTTTTCCCAATTCCTTTCCTCCTTTCCCAGTTCGGGCACATGGTCTAAGACACCTGTTAACAGCGTGGCCTTCCGGGCGAACCCCTTCTGATCCTGCTCTGTCTGGCTCCCTTAGGCTCTGACAGCTCCTTTCTTTGCTTTGGATATTCTAGAGGTAATTTAAAAAATTTCTCCTTGATTTCTCCATTACACTCTGAGGGTTTTAGTAGCATGTTGTTTATTTAGTCACCACGTGTTTTTTTTTTTTTTTGCTCCTATTCTTGTTTTGTTACTGGCTTCGAGCTGCCTGATCGGAAAGGATACTTGATAGAATTTTAATCCTTACATATTGGCTTCTTTTGTGTCCCAATATAAGACTTAGTCTATTATTTATTGAATTGTTTTTGCCAACACTCAGGAGTGCTCTGGTCTTACTCCTGACTCTGCACTCAGCAATCACTCTTGGCAGGGTCACATGTGGGCCGGTGACTGACCAGGATTTGCCACATGCAAGACCTTACCCTCTGTGTTGTTGTTATACCTTATCCTCCGTGTTGTTACACCTGACCCACTGTGCTGTTACACCTGACCCACTGTGCTGTTACACCTGACCCACTGTGCTGTTACACCTGACCCACTGTGCTGTTACACCTGACCCACTGTGCTGTTACACCTGACCCACTGTGCTGTTACACCTGACCCACTGTGCTGTTACACCTGACCCACTGTGCTGTTACACCTGACCCACTGTGCTGTTACACCTGACCCACTGCATTGTTACACCTGACCCACTGTGCTGTTACACCTGACCCACTGTGCTGCTACACCTGACCCACTGTGCTGTTATACCTGACCCACTGTATTGTTACACCTGAACCACTGTGCTGTTACACCTGACCCACTGTATTGTTACACCTGACCTACTGTGCTGTTATACCTGACCCACTGTATTGTTACACCTGACCCACTGTGTTGTTACACCTGACCCACTGTGCTGTTACACCTGACCCACTGTGCTGTTACACCTGACCCACTGTATTGTTACACCTGACCCACTGTGCTGTTACACCTGACCCACTGTGCTGCTACACCTGACCCACTGTGCTGTTATACCTGACCCACTGTATTGTTACACCTGACCCACTGTGTTGTTACACCTGACCCACTGTGTTGTTACACCTGACCTACTGTGCTGTTATACCTGACCCACTGTATTGTTACACCTGACCCACTGTGTTGTTACACCTGACCCAATGTATTGTTACACCTGACCCACTGTGTTGTTACACCTGACCCACTGTGTTGTTTTACACCTGACCCACTGTGTTGTTACACCTGACCCACTGTGTTGTTACACCTGACCTACTGTGTTGTTAACCTGACCCACTATATTGTTACACCTGACCCACTGTATTGTTACACCTGACCCACTGTGTCGTTACACCTGACCCACTGTGTTATTACACCTGACCCACTGTATTGTTACACCTGACCCACTGTGTTGTTACACCTGACCCACTGTGTTGTTACACCTGTCCCACTGTGTTGTTAACCTGACCCACTGTGTTGTTACACCTGACCCACTGTGTTGTTACACCTGACCCACTGTGTTATTACACCTGACCCACTGTGTTGTTACACCTGTCCCACTGTGTTGTTAACCTTACCCACTGTGTTGTTACACCTGACTCACTGTGTTGTTACACCTGACCCACTGTGTTGTTACACCTGACCCACTGTGTTGTTACACCTGACCCACTGTGTTGTTACACCTGACCCACTGTGCTGTTACACCTGTCCCACTGTGTTGTTACACCTGACCCACTGTGTTATTACACCTGACCCACTGTGTTGTTACACCTGTCCCACTGTGTTGTTAACCTGACCCACTGTGTTGTTACACCTGACCCACTGTATTGTTCCACCTTACCCATTATATTGTTATTCTGGCTTCTATAGGATCTAGTCTTGAGATTGTTCCATACGTAATTGAGAAAAATGTGTATTAATTCCTTTTGGAACGTTTCTTTCTGTGTAACTGTGTAAGATTAATATTTTATTTTACATAGACTGAACAATATATAAGTATTATATATATTTAGGCCATCTCTTCAACTAATTCATGTACTGTAATTATTTCCTTAATTTATTGTCTGGATGATCTATATACTCTTATTTATAATGGTATGCTGATAGCTCCTACAATTATTATATTGTGTCAATGTATCTCCTGAGATTTATAAATGTTTCATATATTTAGGTGACCCAATTTGTTTCATATATAGGCAGCCATTATATCTTCTTGCTTGGCTGCCCATGGATCTTTTTTTGTTTTTCTCTTTTGGTTCATACCCGGTGATGCTCAGGGGTTACTCCTGGCTCTGCACTCAGTAATTACTCCTGACTGTGCTCTGGGGAACCATATGGGATGCCGTGGATTGAACCTGGGTTGGCCACGTGCAAGGCAAAAGCCCTACCTGCTCCAGGCCCCTTGATCATTTTAATTGAATGAGTATTTTATCAGAGATGAGGATAGCAGTTTCTGCATTGTTGACCTTTCCCTTTGAAGCTTGTTTGTCTTTATATTGAGTGAGACTCTTGTATGTGCAGTATATATATGGCTGGGTTACCTTCCCTCATCCTGCCATCCACTTTGGTTTTAACCCTCTCATTTTTTTTCATTGATGATTTCGGACTATCCATAATTAGGGCGATTATTTACAGATGGGGATTATCGCCCATTCTACCTCTTGTTTTCTGGTTATTTTATATCTCCACTGCTTTTCTCCCACTTGTTCTGGCTTTATTTTCATGAGGATGATTTTAGTTAGAGACTGTATCTTTTTTTTTTAACCTTCTGAAGATAACTGCTTCTAACCCTTATCTATGTTGGTGTTGGCTTATCATTTGAGTATACCAGTTTGTTCTGTTCTTTTATTCATCCCCTGAATCTTTCTATTGCTATATCAGATAACTGTTGTTTTTGTTCCTGGCAGCCCCATTACTACTTAACCCTGTGATCAAGAGTTTGTGATCTTCCATTTCTTTTCACGTAGAGCTTTTTTTCAACATGTACTGTAGAATAGGTTTGGTTGCAGTAGGCTCTATTAGCTTTTGATTTTCTCAAACAATCTGATTCTCCGCCAGACTTGAAACTTTTGTTGGCTACATATCAGTGCATCACTGGCTGGCGGTTACCTTTTTTTCTTTTACTTTTTAAAACTAGTGTGAATATGTCATTCACTGTCTTCTAGGGTTTCTATCTAGAAGTTTAATGAAAATCCGATAGAGGGGATTTTGTTTTCTCTCTTCCCCAGCAGTCTGCCCATATACTTCCCCATCATTGACTTTTTTTTCTTTTGCTTTTGGTCACACCCAAGAATGCTCAGGGGTTACTCCCATCTGCACTCAGGAATTACTCCTGGTAGTGCTCAGGGGATCATATAGGATGCTGAGGATCCAATCCAGGTCGGCCATGTGCAAGACAAATACCCAACCTGCTGTACTATCACTCCAGCCCACCTGTCATTGACCTCTGACAATTTAACTATGATATGCTTTGGTTTCAAAAGATATGGATGACATATCAGTTTCCTGAACATTCATGTTTAGTCACTCCTTGGACTTGGGAGACTCTAGCTCTAGTCAATGTGGTCTCTGTTCCCTCTGTCTGTCTTCCCTGCTGGTCCTCCCATTTCTCCCTCCTAAGGGAGTCTGATATTTTTCACAGACTTGCTTCATGTGCTCTCTCCTTTCCCATTTGAGATGCTGTGACATTACCTTCAATTTCTGATCGGCTTCTACAAGATTTGAACCTATCACTAAGCTTTCTATGTGAGATGGAATGTCCTTCCAAGTGGGCTATACTGTTCTCTGGCGGAACAGGACTCAGTCAGTCTAGTTGCTGCTCCTACTTTAAAACACCCAGGACAGTTTATTTCCTTTGGTTCCAGAGCTTGTCACACACCTATTCTACCCACTGATTCTGCTTTGTACTGCAATCACACACCTTCAAAGGGATGGATGTGTGGCTCTCAGAAAAATCAAGACTGTGAGTGAGGTTGTTTTTGTGATATGTAGTTGGTTTCTGGTGGCTGGGAACTTTGTTCACCAGCGTCTATTCCCTCCCTTTCCAACTGATTACCTTTTTCCTTATAGCCATATGAGTAGAAATGAAGTAGTAACACCTTGTGGTGTCGCATGACAGTGATGATTAATGATATTCAGAATCTTTCAATTTGCTTATTACATCTCTTTCGATAAAAAGTCTTTTCACCGGAGGTCTAGTTGACCTGCCCATGAACTGTTTCTGGGCTGCTGGTAATGATCCAGAGACACAGACACACGGGGCTGAGCTGCTACTGGTTCTCTCAGGGGCACGTGGGAGATATCTCAAACTAGTAGAAACCAACCACGTCCCCGAAACTCAGAAACTCAATGAAAGAACAGAAATCAGCCAGTTTCACCCATAAGAAACTAGAAAAAAAAAAGTCATGGCTTTATCAATACTATTGCCATATATGTGCTGTTATGGTCAATATAATTAGTGCCGGCTGAGGGAGCAGTCATAGGGATGGGGGTGGGGGTGGGAAATGAGGGTCTTTGGTGGTGGGAACACACTGGTGGTGGGATTGGTGTTGAATGATGAATCTAACAACTGTATTATGGACAACTTTGTACTTTGTAAATCACTGTTTTAATAAAAATATTTTTAAAAAGTCTATTCAAACTCTTAGTATCTTTATTATTGACTTGTCCAGTTCTTTAGATTTCTAGATTATTGGGAGATAATTAGCATTTTTCTGAAGTTCTATGCGTTGTCTTTTCACTATTTGCTGGTTGCGCTTTTGTTCTCGGGGATCATACCCAGCTCTATGATGGGGGTTTCTCCAGGTGGTGTGGTTCGGGACCCCTGCTGGTGGTGCTAAGGGAATCATGTGATATTGGAAATGCGTTCAGACCCTCTGCATGCCTGCAGAGCTACCTCGATGGTGCTGTCTGTGGTTTTGAAGTACAAAAGTTTATACTTATTATGAAGTCCAATTTATCTGTTCTTTTCTTTGTCAATTGTTTTTTGTTGTTGCCTCTGAAATTTTTGTGCACTTCAAGGCCACAAAGATTTATTAGTATTTTTCAGAGTTTTGTAATTTTAGCTCCCACATGTATTTCTTTCAGCAGCATTATCAACAACTTCTTACTGCTGAAGGATGTTACTGAATATAATAGAATTCTCGGTTGATAATCTTTTCTCTCAGAACTTATAATTCAATACACTATCTCTGACTTTCCTAGTTTCTGATAAGAAATTAGCTATTCATCTTTTCTGTACTTCTTTATACCTCATTTCCTCTGTTCTTTGAACATACTTAAAATAGGTGTTCTAAAGTCCTTATCTAGATTAAGTTCAAATTTGGGCTTTCTCAGGGATAGTTTTCTTTTGTTTCATTTTCCTATTCCCATTGGTCAGACTTGGTTTCTCTTCATGCCTCATCATTATTTTGTTAAAACTGGATACTTTGAATGTCATAATATATCAATCCTGTAAATCATTCTCTCCCTTCCTCATTCATTTCTTTAGTTATTGATTTTTTTTTGTTTGTTGATTGTTCTGGGCTAATTCTAAAAGGTAGACATTTACATATATATGTAAATATATACACATAGAAAGGTAGACATGTATGTATATATATGCATAAAGTTGACATATGTTTATGTATATATGTGTATATATACACAGACATATGTATATATACACATAAAGTTGACATATATGTATGCATATGTGTTTATATATATCACTTGTATCACTTGTCTTCCCATTGTTCATCAATTTGTTCAAGCAGGAACCAATAACATCTCCATACATCATGTCACATGCTAGTGTATGTCCAGGAGCACGAATAATTGTTATTGGTTTTTGGCATATCAAATACAACACGGGTAGCTTGCCTGGCTCTGCTGTGCAGGTGGGATACTCTTGTAGTAGCCTCTCATCTCGTGCATTTATGGATGAACTGCAATGGGAGAGAGCAACTTTTCTCTTGGGTGGAGCTCTGATGAGCTGTGGAGTCCGGATGTTGAAAATGGCGGCCCTCATGGTGTGGGAGTTCCTCTGGTTTCTTGCGAGGCTCTGCTGGGATGGCAGGCTGGGGCTAGAACCTACCTTCCCTCCTGGGTGCCTCATGATCAGTTGGGCACAGAGAGAGCTGGTAGCAGCTCTGTCCCATGTGTCTGAGTCTCTAGATGACACATACCTGGGCTGATATGCCTGATAATATATACACATATACATATATCAGGCATGCATATATATATATGTGTGTGTGTGGGTGTGTGTGTTTGTACACATACATATATATTCATTGAAGTCTCTGCAAGTGGTAAGTTAATGATTGGGTAGTTCAACATGCAGATGGCAGATTACAACTCTGTCTTAGCCTTCTTTTTCCTGACTTGTGTGCGCTTAGAGCTTCTCAGATTCTTCTTAGTTTCCACGAGCCTTAAGCATGCACATAGCACGTCAGATCCCTAAGACCATGTCTGAGGTCACTGAAATCCCTATGGACAGTTCATTTGCAGATTTTTGTTTTAAGTATTTAGATAAATCTATTGTTTGCCCCAATGGAGAAAAAAAAACTACCTCAAAGAGCCATAATCTTAGGCAACTATATCTTAATTGCTTGAACAATGCTTCTAGGAGAAAGAGTTTTCATGCTGAGTTCCCAAGTCTAGACAAAAGCTTTATTTCCTTATTATATAGGGAAATAATTATAATTTCCTTATTATATAAGGAAGGGGATCTTCTCAGGAACTCTCAGAGGGGTCAAATAATGATAATTTTTACGAAATGGGCCTCTGAAGGGGATGCCCTCTTCCGCCCCCTGGTGGATTCCAGGCTACAGGGTTTTCTCTGCCATTATTGCCTATTGGTTTTCACCGCTAATTAATCACAGACAGGAGACAGGTAGAGGGGCCAGGAGGCGCTCAGATATGACAGAATACCAAAGAGTCTGACTTGTAAGTTAGAGCAAGTCTACTGTCCTACCTGCAGTGACTCTGTCAATCCACGTGCAAGCACAGACCCCGCGTTCCTGCTGTCTGGGGTCCCAGGGCTACAACTCAAGTGTCAGACTCAGGTGAGCAGCCTAAGGAGGGCTGTGCACTGTGGCCAGCAGTGCAACCCCTAGCAAGCATGTGTGTGTGAGTCTGTGTACCCTCTGGTGAGTGATGCAACCAAGGGGTGTAGTCTCCGTTCTTCATGAGCACAGGAACAAGAGCAAGAGTGGGGAAATGTATCACAGAGTTGGTTCTTCCGATTTCCTAAATGAACATGCCCTGAAAGATTTTGGTTCATTCCCATAGTTCTGAAAAAGGCAAATTATGACCATATTTTGGCCTATTTTTTCATTGTAATTATGAGAATAGTTTTTTTTGAGATTTTTATTCTCTCATTTCCTGATATCTGCTCTAACAGTCATTAGATACTGTTTTCCAGAGGGTTAAGAGTCTTTCCTGCTTTTTTTCCCTCTTATTCTGAAAAATTTCACCAGGAAATACAATCCTTGCTTAGGCCTTAATCTTCTTGCTGAAAGTCATTGACTCTCAAATCTGCATCTTCCATACAAATGTCCCTTAAAAACTTATTTATAAGTGGCAAGTGGCCATTTCTTTGTGTTAAGTGTTCACAGATGACACCAGACTAAATCAACATTTGGTCACCCAAATTAGGAAACGGGAAGCATCCTAAATTGTTCCTCCTTGCTTCTTTTTGTTTTCAGATTTCACTAAAGCACTTCTTTTCTGGGGCCTGAGAGAGAGAATGGGGGTAAGGTGGTTGCCTTGCATGCAGCTGAACCTGGCTGGATGCTGGGCACCATATATGATCCCCTGAACGCTACTGGAGTGATCCCTGAGTGCAGAGCCAGCATTCGGCCCTGCAGACCACTAAGTGTGGCCAATCAGCGCAGTACTCCCACAAGAACCTCCTCTGTCAAATGCTCTCACACCCAATGCCACTAATCATTCTGCTACTCATTTCAGCTAATCCTTCACTGTCTTACTTCACGCAGCCTCTTATGCTCATGTGGTATTTGCTCATGTAGACTCAAGTGACCTGTGAGCATCTTACGAGCAGGACCCATACTTCTCACTTGTTCCAAGACCTCACCACTGTGCTGTGCATATTGGCACCGGACAAGTGGTTTATGAGAAGAGCAGACTGGATTCACCAGTGCATGCATCCGTCTGCCTTTCTGTGCTCTCCACAGAGTATAATGCGACCGCTTTTCCCATCAAAAGATGAATTCTGTATTTTCCCCTCGAGCTGTGCAGACTTTTTGTAACTACCTCCACAGAAAGACTACAATGGGAAAGTGACATATATCCACTGCTTAATTTCCTAGCAAGGTCCAGAAGGTTCCTGGTGTGTGGAGCACCTTAGATATAGGATTCCTCTTGGGCCATGGGGAGTTTCACGACAGTGGAAAGTTGAGCTGTCCTGAAGCTACCATGAGGAAGTCACATAAAGACAAATGCCGAAGGCAGGCCTTTGAATTCTCTATGGAAAAGCAGAAATGTGGGTGAAAAGGCTTTCGGGTGGTCTTGGCCTCAGTTACCAGCTGACCATGAATACGAATAATTCTAAGACAGAACAACTCAGTTAAACAGCTCAAATTCCTGACCCAAAGAGAACAGCAAGGGACTTGTATTTTATTTTCCCCTTTTGGTTTTGGGCCCACACCTAAAATCAGATGTTCAGGATCAGGGGACTGGTGGTCCTGAGGGGCTGACCCTGAGCCTCCTGCTTGCGAACCATCATGAGTACCAGCCCTGTGCTCTCTCTCGGCCCTGAGCAAGGCTCTTTCCCCTTCACATTTCAGGGCTTTCTTATGTTGCTGAACTGTAACTGAACTATTGGATCAATAGAATCAAATGAGGTAGAAAATAGTCCAGTTCATCCAAATAGATAATTTCCAAAGGTAACTTCTGGATCATTCAAACTATAAGTTTCTAGAACAACAGTATCTAGGTGTATCATATTTTATCAGTGTTTTTTCTGAGCTAAACATTTTCTAAATGAAATGTCTTCATTCATATATATTTGGTTGTTTTCTAATAAAGTAAGATCTAATTATGAATTTTTACATATTTATTGATATTTAAGAAATTTGAAACTTAAGTTTATATTCATGTACTATTTTATATATCCTAGATGTGGATAAATTTAATGATTCTGTTAACATATTTAACCTCAAGCTAATAGTAGTTCATGTCTTGAGATTTATTTAGAAAATATGTATTCAATACTTAACAAAGCATCATCCCAAAGAATGTGCCACCCTTCCTTTCCCTCAGTATGTTTTATGAGATCTGGGATTAATCACTCAGGATTTCTAAATAGTTATTTTGTTACCTACGCCAAAGGAAATGTTACTGTATATAAACATAAAGTCTTACATAAACTTTAAAAAGTATTTAAATTCACAAATAAAAAGAAATTACTGCTATTAAAATCAGATATGCAATTTTGACACTGTTTTGTATCTTAAATCTATAAAGCTTTTTAAAAAAAAACCCCAATAATTGGAGATATTACTTCCACTTGAAATGTAGTTTAATCTTCACTATCAAATTTTCCCCTAGGAGAGAAAAAGAAGATGGGAGGTATCACTTTCCCCCAACCTCAAGCTCTACTACAGAGCAGTTGTAATTAAGACAGTGTGGTATTGGTATAGAGAAAGACCCGTAGACCTATGGAATAGAACTGAGTATCCTGAAACGCACTCACAAATATACAACCACTTAATCTTCGATAAAGGAGCAAAAAATATTAAGTGGAGCAAAGAAAGCCTCTTCAACAAATGGTGCTGGGAAAACTGGGCAGCTACATGTAAAAAAATGAACTTATACTTCCTTCTAACGCCATGCACAAAAAGTCAGATCAAAATGGATTCTAGATCTCGATATCAGACATGAATCTATAAGGTACATCGAAGAAAACATAGGAGAAACGCTCTACGACATTGAAATGAAAAGTATCTTTAAAGACGACACACCACTGACCAAGCAAATGGAAGCAATGATAAACAAATGGGATTATATAAAATTGAAAAGCTTCTGCACCTCAAAAGAAACGGTTACCAAGATACAAAGACAATCCACAGAGTGGGAAAGGATATTCACCCAATACCCATCTGACAAGGGGTTAATATCCAGGATATATCAGGCACTGGTAGCACTCCACAAGAAGAAAACAGCCAACCCCATCAAAGAATGGGGAGAAGAAATGAACAGAAGCTTCCAAAAAAGAAGAAATTCGAATGGCCAAAAGGCATATGAAAAGTGCTCTTCATCTTTAATCATCAGGGAGATGCAAATCAAAACAACAATGAGGTACCATCTCACCCCACAGAGACTGGCACACATCCAAAACAGCAAGAACAACAGGTGCTGGCGTGGATGTGGGGAAAAAGGGACTCTCATCCACTGCTGGTGGGAGTGCCGACTGGTCCAGCCCTTTTGGAAAACAATATGGGCATTCCTCCGAAAGCTAGATATTGAGCTCCCATTTGATCCAGCAATAGCACTCCTGGGAATATACCCTAGAGACCGAAAAACACATAGCAGAAACACTATCTGTACTTCTTTATTCATCTCTGCGCTATTCACTATAGCTAGAATCTGGAAACAACCTAAATGCCCGAGAACAGAGGACTGGCTAAAGAAACTGTGGTTCATCTACACTATGGAATACTATGCGGCTGTCAGAAAGGATGAAATTATGAAATTTACCTGCAAATGGATGGACATGGAGTCTATCATGCTGAGTGAAATTAGTCAGAAGGAAAAGGACAGATATAGAATGACTGCATTCATTAATAGGATATAAATAGATACCAGTGTTTTAATAAATATGGGAAATGGTAATGGCAGATTAAAACTCATCACTGAATATACACAAAGAGACTTAAGTGATAAACTCTAAATATCTGCAGGGCTAGCCACAATGTGTAAAATAAGAGGGAGAGAGATGCAGAGACAGAGAGAGAGAGAGAGAGAGAGAGAGGAAACTGGGGTACCTGCTATTAAGGCGGCCTGGGGGACGGAGGAGGGAGGGGTACATTGGTGGTGGAAATGGGGCACTGGTGGAGGGATGGGTGCTGGAATACTGTATTACCAAGAACCAATTATGAATACCTTTGTAATTGTATGTTTCACGGTGGTATAATAAAAAAAAAATACTGAAAAAAATTTTTCCCCTAGGAGAGATTCCAAGTTTTCAATTAAATATCAAGAATCTTCCTCAATTTATATATGTATATATATGCATATATATGTATATGTGTCTGTATATATATACATGTGCCCAGCTGATCACAAGGCATCTGAAAGGGAAGGCAGGTTTCAGCCCTGGCTCGCCATCCCAGCAGAGCCTCACAAGAAGCCAGAGGAACCCCCCAAACCATGAGGGCTGCCATTTTCCACATCCGGACTCCCCAGCTCATCAGAGCTCCACCCAGCAGAAGAGCTTATCACAAGTCCGGCTCAGGCGGCTATTTTAGAGCCACGTGGTTCATCAATAAATGCATGAGATGAAAGGCAACTACAAGAGTATCCCACCCGCACAGCAGAGCCTGGCAAGCTACCTGTGTCGTATTTGATATGCCAAATACCAGTAGCAATTATAGACCTCATTCCCATAACCTAATGGAATGGTTTGAGGTGCTTTATGTTCCTGGAGTGAGAAGATGCCCTTGGGATACACTAGCATGTGACAGGATGTATGGAGATGTTACTGGTGCCCGCTAGAGCAAATCGATGAACATTTGGAAGTGAAGTGATGTATATATATATAATGTACACGTATATATACACATATACATATATATGAATTGAGGAATATATTATATATTACATGTATAATTTTTTGCTTAAAAATTGAGCATAAAATTTTTTTTCCCTTTTGTTTTGTTTCTGTGCCATACCTAACTTTGCTTAGGAACCACTCCTGGCAGCGCTAGGGGGGACCATATGTGGTACCAGAGATTGAACCAGAATCAGCCACATTCAGGATAATGCTTTTTAACCCGTGTACTGTATTTACTGAGTTTATAGTTAGGCTGATACCATCATTTACAGAATCACTTATTTTATTTCCCAATTTCAGAAGCTACATTAATAAATTCACGGCAGAGTCTGAAAAGCTATCCATGTCATATTCAATGTGCCCAAAACAGTAACAATAATAGACCTCAATGAATGGTTTGAGGTTCTTTGTTTTCCTGGAGCAAGCATATGCCCTTGGGCTACACTAGCACACAACAGGGACGGATGGAGATATTACTGGTGCTCACTCAAATAAACTGATGAACAACGGGAAGATAAGTGATACATGAATAAATTAACAGTACTCTGTAAATTATTGAAATCACATTAGATATAGGATGGATGTCTTACTGCCAAGATTGAACAACATTTGAGAGGGAATGAAAAACTGGGAGCCATGGTCATCTTAAATAAGGATTCTATCTCCAATAAGCCATTAGGAGAACAATATTAAATACTAGGTGTTCAGGTCTGTGATCCAGCTAGCCAAGGAAAGAGTTGATACATCATCACTAAGTCCATTGTTTTAAGACATTTTATTTCATTTTGGGTTTTCTACCATTATAATAATCCCTCACTTGCCCAGAGATCTGTATTTCAGAGACAAGTTAGCATATTATTGAGAGGCTCTCTGAGGCCCTTACTTGGGCTTTTGGAGGTAGAAAACCAAAGAGTCTTATTTTATTGAATCACCATGCAATGACTATTACAAAGCTGTTTATGATTGAGTCTCAGCCATACAGTTTCCCGGCACTCATCCCTCCACCAGTGCACATTTCCCAACAACAATGTGCCCCGTTCCCTCCAACCCACCCCCAACAACATGCCTTTTTCCCCCTCTTCTGTGTTTACTTAAAAAAAATATTTTATTATGCCACTGTGAGATATACAATTACAAAGATATACTATTAAAAAAGTTCATATTTGGGTTTTGGTCATACAGTGTTCCAGTACCCATCCCTCCACCAGTGCCCATCTCCCACCACCAACGTCCCCGGTTCCCTCCCCCTCCCCAGCCCGCCTCCATGTCAGGTTCTTTATTTCTTTCCCTTTCTCTCTCTCTTTCTCTTTTCCTTCCCTTCCAGACTATGGATTACAAAACATACATTAAAGGGACAACATGCCTTTATGGCAAGCTCTCTCTCTCTCTCTCTCTCTCTCTCTCTCTCTCTCTCTCTCTCCCTTCTCCCTCTCCTTTTGCATTCTGGTTTGCAATACAGATACTGAAAGGTTATCTATTATATATATATCCCTTGACCTACTTTTTTTTGAATGATCATAAGCTGTTTATTGAATAAGACCATTTAAAAATGCAGTGAAATAACAATGCATAATACTGCATGGTAACATTATATAAGTTTGGGGTGTACAACATTATAGGATCTCCTTTATAATACATCAACTTCACCACTGGAAGTACAATTCTACCTTTCATAAGACAATTGGCCTCTTTTACCCAACTGGCCTACCCTCTTCCTCTTTCCTATCTGCTCACCATTAATTTACAGCTATTATTTTAGAATGAGAACTCACCACTGAACATTTTTCTCAACCTTGGACATTTGAGAAGGAATGAGAGGACGCCTTTGGTTATGTTTCACCAGACTCTGCTTGCCCTGACCTTTCAATACTCAGTTCTAGTCTAGCGTTACTATTCCCGACTATTATTGTCAAACTTCATAACCAAAGAGTTTAAGGTATCTTTCATCAGAACAAAGTGACAGGGAGAGAGGAGTTAGAAATACACAAACAAGACATAACTAGAATGGGGGGGCACCATCCTAACAGGAAATCTTATGTATGTGGCTCCCTACTGTTGTAGTGATGACTCCTGATGGTCAGGACAAGTGGCTAATGGCGTCAACACTAATCAATGCCTTAGATATTTTGTTGGATAGAGTAGGGGAAGGGCTGGAGAGATAGGAAGGAGGAATAAGGCACTTGTCTTGCAGTGGTTGACACTTCTCGGTATATGACCTTTTATTGAACCAAAGGCTCTGCCTGTCATGAAATGCTGGAGGGGACCACCCCCATCCGACCCCAACCCTGGGCTTCCTGAGACCCCTCCCCTGCCCCATATGATGAATAAGAGAATCAGGGAGCATGTTAGGAAGACATCCTTCAAAATCTAAGTTTTGGCACACTCAGAGGACTGCATTTTCATTCTCTGAAAACCAACACATGAAACATTTTATCCCTAGACAATATCTGATAAATGAGGCATTCCTGTACTTCCTCTTATTTGTCTTGAACCAATTTCTCCCCAATTCCTCTAAACAGTGCTTTGTTGAAAAAGAGATATGAGTTAACCCATTCACAGCATTAAACAGTCTGATGATGGAATCTCGAAATCTTTTACCTAAAGTGGAACCTGAAAAAAATTTCCCAGTATTTTAAATAAAAAATCAGTTTCCTTCCCTTTACTATTTTTATTTTGTCTGTTAGTTGTTTTAAGAGTGGATATGTGTGAAGAAGTGATTCTTGTCTACTGATTCCAGTTTTCCATGGAAACAGGTCTCACAGGGCTGAAAAGGCAACGCAGAAGTTTGGAGAAGAAATGAAGAGACAGAACTGTCTTAGTGGGAAAATGAGTTGATCTACTGCAGGTTGAGGACGCTTTAAACTTTCTGGCCTCAAGCTTAAGTGAAAACATTTAGCCAAAGAGTTACTTCTCTTGAATCATGTTCAACTGTGAGGATACTGCTGACATGATTATTTATTTATACAAGAGTATTTGGTGAGAATTTGCCAGTTAAGGAAGGCGAAGTAAAGAGGGGTGGGGTAACTTAGGAGGAGTCTGAGCGCCGGAGCCCATCCATAGATAAGAAATAAAAAATAAAAATACAGCAGTTGATTGGAAGTACAAGGTATTGAGTTTAACATAGTAGAAAAGGTGCCACGTTGGGGGGTGGGGGATATTTGGACACTAAACTGATGAGAAAAAAAAACAACTTTGGAGGAAACAACTTTTTCTGAATTGCTGCTACCCAGTATCTGATGCTCTCCCCACATGTAGGTACAGACTAGAGTTGAAGATGTCTAAGTTCCGGCTCTGCCTGTGCCAGGGCAACTTTTAAACAGTCACTTGAGAATTAAGATGGCACGGCGGGGGTGGGGGAGGGGTATGGTTCAAGTGGAGGAACACATCCTTGCATGTGTGGGGAGACCCTGGGCATATGCCCAGCATGGCATGTTCCTTCCCTTACACCCCCCCAAGGACCACAAGGCTGGAGCACAGCTGAGAGTGGTCTTGGGACCCCCAACAATTCCAGAAGTTATTCTTCCCCATGCCCGAAGGTGACAAGAGGGAAGAGGGAAGTCCGGATGTGGAAGATGGTGGCCCCCCATGGAATCGGGGGGGGGTTGTCTGGCTTGTTGTGAGGCTCTGCTGGGGTGGCAGGCCAGGGCTACAACCCGCCATGCCTCCCGGGCGCCTCATGAGTGGCTGGGCACAGGGAGCAAAGAGACAGCTCTGCCCCATGTCTGAGAGTCTCTGGTTCAGCATACCTGGGCCGTATTGAAAAAAAAATACTGCTGCAGGGTGGGTGTAGATGATCGGGCTGTGATAGTCTGGTCTGCTTCCCTCTTGTCACAACTCCACCCAGCAGACCAGACTATCACAGCCCAGATCATCCACACCCACCCTCCAGCAGTTTTTTTTTTTCAATTCTGGCCCAGGTATGCTGAACCAGACATGGGGCAGAGCTGCTCCCTTGCTCTCCCTGTGCCCAGCCTCTCATGAGGGTCCCGGGAGGCATGGCGGGTTGTAGCCCCTGGCCTGCCACCCTAGCAGAGCCTCACAACAAGCCAGACGACGCCCCCGACTCCAAGGGGGCCACCATCTTCCACATCCGACTTCCCTCTTGTCACAACTCCACCCAGCAGACCAGACTATCACAGCCCAGCTTGCGCAGCCTCTAGTGGCCGCCCGGTTCATCAATAAATGCTTTATTTAGAGGTGACTACAAGAGTATGCCACCCGCATGGCAAGCCTGGCAAGCTGCTCGTGTTGTATTTGATATGCCAAATGCCAGTAACATTTATATTAGGTCATTTCATGACCTAATATAATGGTTTGAGGCTCTTTATGTTCCTGGAGCAAGCGGATGCCTTAGGGTTCTACTAGCATGAGACAAGACATATGGAGATATTACTGGTGCCCGCTCTAGCAAATAGATGATGAACGGGAAGATAGTGATGGATAGTGATGCCCAAAGGTGAAGGCCGCAGAAAACGAGTGACTCGGCTCCAGCCTTGCTAGTAGTGGCTGGTGACTCCCTGCTCTCCATCTCCTGTTTGCTGTGACCTGGGCGGGGGTCACACAGATATCAGAACCCTTTGCCAGCTACAAATGTAGCCCCTCCCCGATGTATCTCCCTACACTCCTGCTTCCTGGATGGCCGTTGTTAACGCCTATGCCTGTCTACCATTTATACGAGTGTTCTGGAGCTTTGCCCTCAGTTCATCTCACGGTTTTCACTTCCCCAAACGGGAGTCCAGGTGCTGAGAGAAGCCCCTGCTGACCCCAGGGGGACCTTGGGCCCCCAATGAGCAGGCCTGAGCTGCAGTTTTGATTGACATGGCTGTAACCAATGACTGTAGACCCTGATCATGAGCAGACACTGAGGTAAGGAGGATGAGCTCACGTGACCGAGACGCTGGTGGGTTGGAATGGTGCTCATCAATGAGCTGTCCACTTAATGCCACGTTGGCCACCGTCAGCTATGACCAGGGATCAGCATGTGTTTTGCTTCCTGAATCAGTCTGCTGACATTCAAGACACAGCCATAAAAAGTAAAAATTGTGGCTGCCCTCAGTGTAAGAAGCAGGAATGGAACATCCCAAGAAGGGCTGTACTCAATGAAACGAAAGTCAAAAGCTCATCTCTCCTTAGCTTTACCAATCTCTTGCTTTCCACAAAGAGGTCAATGAAAACCCACGCAAGAACCAAATGCCTCATTTTTGGTCCACAACTCACCCGATCTGGCATTGAACACCGGAACAGGCGTGCAACCATTCTTATTGGTTTCCCATTACTATACAATATGTCCTCACTTTTTTCCAAATATAATCATCTGTGTTAAGAACATTTTTATTTTAATAAAAATAACGAAAGAAATTTATTAATAAAAATCTACACTCCCTTTTCATTTTCTTGTGTTCCAGCATATTTATACATTATTTATACATTAAAGATAGTCGTAGCCCCCCGTGTAGGTGATGAACACTTAAAGAAATGGAATTGTTCTAAACCCACTGCTACATCACAGATTCTAAGGCTTATAGAAATCCTTCCGCACCCATCAAAAGCAGTGGGCTAACGTGGCTGACAAGGATACCTCCAGGCATCAAACGCCAGTCAACCCGTTTCTATCTGAAAGGTTTTTATTGAACTATTTTTGGATCCTGTTATATACTGTCTACCAGAACCAACCAGATTAAACTGAAATATTACAATAGGACAACAAAACTTTCTTTTTTATTTAAGAAAAAAGGCAACCTTCCAAACAAGCGTCCCTAATCTCTCAAAGACAATGATAAGCAACTGAGCAGTTTTCAAATGTTACAGTGGCTTTCAAGTGCTGCTATTTCAACGAGACAGACATTTCTACAGAAGTCAATGAAAAATTTAAAAGGGAACTCACACTTTTTCAAATGAATGTATAAAACTAAGATTTACACAGGATGAAAGCTGGCTTTTTGACATTTTTGTGATTGAAAGCAGAAGTAGAGCTAGCTTTTCTATAGCCATGATGGAATAAAAAAATTTATATAAAGGCAAAAAAATCTATAGTACAAAATCAAACAAGGCAAAGACTCAGAAATAAATTCCAAGTCACAAGAAAACGCATGGCCAGGCAATTTCTCTGGCACCTTACAACCCACCTGACCAGCAAGACATTCTCGGAGGATCACACTGAGGGCATCTGATACACAACTGTCAGGAAACTACCAGGTGTCTTTCCAGGAAGTTAGCTCAATAATTCTGCTAAAAAGTTACATTAAGTATATCCCATTAAGTCCAATGGATAATAGATGAAGTCCAGAATGATCAAGTGGGAGCTGAAAAATCAGAAAGATACCAACTTTTCAAAAGAATAAAAAGAAAGAAGACTCAAGAATTAGATATGGATAATGAAGAATTAAGAATATAAAAGACTTGGATAATGAGGAATTAGGAATCCAAATTCGAGTCTAGCAGGTAGTGAGGAATCTGGCAATTATCCTACGAAGCATCAACCTTCTGCATCTCTCTGAGCCAAGAAATGGCTGTATTAGCCTAGAAATGGAGCAGGGACCTGGTTACTAGCTGGGTTTTGGAGGAAATCACTGGAGTCTGAACTGTGGTTCTGCAACTGCCTCTGCAGCAGCTCTGACCAAGCTCCTTATTTCTCTGGAACCTCCATTTCTCCAATAATTCCAAAGGAAATAATTATTATGACAAGAACTCAAGTAGAGAGGCCAGGGATTACTGCAAGTAAGGTGATTGCTTTGCACATGGCTGACCCAGGTTCAATCTCCTGAACCCCGTATGGTCCCTTGAGCCCCATCAAGAATGATCTCTGAGGGGCCGGAGCGATAGCCCAGCAGGTAGAGCATTTGCCTTGCATGTGGCCGGCCCATGCCGCCCGGGTTCGATCCCCGGCATCCCATATGGTCCCCCAAGCACCGCCAGGAGTAATTCCTGAGTGCAGAGCCAGAAGAAACCCCTGAGCATCGCCGGGTGTGACCCAAAAAGCAAAAAAAAAAAAAAAAAAAGATCTCTGAGCACAGACTTAGGACTAAATCTGAGGCTCCATCAGGTCTGGCTCCAAAGTCAATAGGAAAAAATAATTCAAGTAGATCATGTGTTATGTACTTGTAATCTAATTTAAGTATCTTTGCTCATTTGATAGATAAGATTGGTCCAATATTGTTTAGCTTATCAGTTGTTTCGATGTCCAGAGTTATTTTCAAGAACTTACTTGAGAGCTGGGAAGACAGGTCAAGAGGCTAAGGCCATGCTTTGCATGCTGGAGTCCCAAGTTACATTCCTCTGAGTACCATTAGGAGCACCCCCCCCCAACCCCAGAGATCTGAGCCCAGAGTAACCCTTAGCACTGCCAGTGTGGTACCAAACCAACAAACATTCATTTGAGCACCATCAACATATGACAATACTCTTTGTCTTTTAAAAAACTATAGAGAAGACAGTTTATTTGTTTCACAACACTGACAATGCAAACTCAGACTAAGAACAATCTATTTTTAAAATCCTGTATTTCCTGCTCCAATTGGTGGGATGTTACTCAGATGGCGCAGGAGAGTGGGCAACAGAAGTATTAATCTGTAAACATAGCGGTGACCATTTCTCATATCAGAAAGAAAGTGGGAAAACCTGAACAGCTACATACAGTTTGAAAGGGCAACTGGGCTGAGAAGACAGAAATTGCTCAGCGCCCGCAAGGGCCTCAGGCTGCTTCGCTAGCTCTGGCTCAGGTCTGGGTGGAACCCATCCATGTCTTTCCCTTTACAAAGTTATATTTTAGGCATTTAGGAGTGGTTTGGGGGACACGCATAGCAGTGTTCCGGGCTTACTCCTGACTGCACTCTGGGGTCACTCCTGGCAGTGCACGGGAGCTATAGGCCATGCTGGGGATCAAAACAGCGGTGATGCATACAAGGCAAGTGCTGCAGGCCCTGTCTTGTCCCTCCAGGACCTCAGTTTCCTTCTTATCAAAGTGGCAGTGTAAGTCTTGTTCCCCCCGTGACTGTCTGTCTAGGGCTGACCCAAGAGGTTCACTCCCGTTATATTCTCACACTCCTTGTACTTTCCTTCTCAGGCTGGTCACCAAATATTGTTACCAGGTGTAGAACCAAGTACTTAAAAAGCAGGTTCTGGGGTCAAACAGTTTGAATTTCATCTACTTAAGCAGACACAAAGATAGTAAAATGGTACTGAATTTGAAGGGCTACTGAAAGGAACCAGAGAGATAAGCCTTTACACATGCTTGACACTTGGGGGCAATAATTGTTGGTAATTTTTACTGCATGTTAGTAAGGGTGACTGGGGCAAGGAATGTTTCACACCAGACTGTCTAACATCCCTGACACTGTTCTTGCCAAGGCTGTGTCACTAAACGGACTTGAAAACCCATAATATGAATCTATCTGGAAAGTGACTGTGATTACTCCTTTTGAAAAAATTTAATTTTAGCACTAGGATTTAAAGTATGTTAATGGTAGGGTTTCATGCATTAAAAAACAACAACAACCCAGCACGGCACCTTCCACAGCGTCCACTTCTCCCCACCACTGTCCCAGAGTCCCCACCCCGTGCCCTCCCACCAACCTACCCCCCCCACACACACACACACACACTACCAGGAAGTTTTCTACTGAAGAACAGTTCTCAATTTTTGTTGTCTCTGGGCATTTGTTATACCTCATCATGGTTCCTTAAATCCCAGACACGAGAGGGACCTTTCTGCATCTGTCCTTTTTCTGGTAACTTCACTCAGCATGACTCTCCCCAGATCCATCTGCATAGCAGCAAACTGTGCAATTTCATCTTTCGTTATGGCCAAATAGTACCCCATTGTGTATCTGTACCACTGGCTCTGTATACACGCATCTGTTCCTGAACAGTAGGGTTGTTTCCAGATTTTGGCCATTGTGAACAGAGCTGCAATGCTCAGGACTGCAAGCGTATTTCCTGAAGTTTTTTGACTCTTGTGACAGATGCCCAGAAGTAGGACTGCTGAGTCATACAGAGTCACAATGAGTCAAAAATTCCCGTTTTTTGAGAAGCGTACATATTTTCAAAAAGGTTAGATCAGCTGACATTCCCACCAGCAGTAGATGAGGGCTGCTTACCCCCCGCCCCGCCCACCCCCACATCCATGCTGTTGTTTTTGTTCTTTGCGGTGTATGGTCTCACTGGTGTGAGGAATAACTCATTGCAACTTTGATTTACACTTCCTTGACGGAAATGTAGAACAATTTTTTTTCAAATACGTTTTGGCCACCTGCATGTCTTCTTGAGGAAATTCTGATTCATCTCTTTCCCTCTTTTCTTATGGGATTGCTTTGTTTCTTTGTTGTAAAGTTCTACCAACACTTTACAGATCTTGAGTATTAACCCTTTGTCAGATGAGTGGTGGCAAATGTTTTCTCCTCAAAGTGGGCGTCTTTTTATTCTGGTTATCACTTCTTGCAGTGCAGATGTTTATTAGTTTGATGCCCTCTCCTTTGCTTACCTTTTTTCCACTTGGTTGGCCAATGGCATTGAATCACTGAATATACTGCTAGATTCAATGTCACAAAGTGTCTTACCTATGTTTCCTTCGATGTAACTGATGGATTCAGGGTCTGATATTGAGGTCTTTAATGCATTTTTACTTTTGTGAATGGCATTAGAAAAGGACCTGAGATCTTTTACGACATGTCACTGATGAGTGTTCCCAGCACCATTTCTTGAAGAGTCTCTAGCTGCACTTTATAGGTTTGGCTCTTCTGTCAAAGATTAACTGCTCATATTCTTGAGGAACTTCTTCTAGTCTCTCAATTTTGTTCCATTGGTCTCGAGTCTGTCCTTATTCCAGAACCTCATTGTTTTGATTAGTATAGCTTTAAAGGATAGTTTGAATTTGGGGAGAGTGAAGGCTCCCATAATCTGAGATTACATTCTTAAACAGGCAGTTCCTGAGTGCAGTTACAATTTACAATTTCCAGTTTCTATGATTTTTAATTGATAAACCCAGTGCCCCCAAAACATAGTAGAGTTTGTTTCAAAGGGTCTTTTGTGTACATCTTCCATATCTATCAAGTGATTTTCACAATTTAGTCACCATCACTATCACTATCTTCCTGGTTCATCATCTATTGGCTCGGCGGGCACCAGTAACATCTCCATATGTCCTGTCTCATGCTAGTAGAGCCCAAGGGCATCTGCTTGCTCCAGGAACATAAAGAGCCTCAAACCTTTATTCTCAGACCATGGGAATGACCTAATATAATTGTTACTGGTATTTGGCATATCAAATACGACACGGGCAGCTTGCCAGGCTTGCCGTGTGGATGGCATACTCTTGTAGTCACAATTTTTAAAGTATTTTGTATGTTCTGGTTAAAGTATTTTATGAAATATATATTTGTAAATATATTTGTCTTAGCTCAAAGAAAATTTTGCCTGTGTCAGCATCATTAGAGTGTTTTCTTACATTTTTATTAGAATTTGATGCTTCTGCCTTGGAGTGGCAGAACAGTGAGTGGGCAGGGTGTTGTCTTGCAGCCAGCCAGCCCAGGTTTGATCCTGGCATTCAAAGCGGTCCCCTGAGCCCTGTCATGAGTGATCCCTGAGCAGAAAGTCAGGAGTAAAACCTAAGCACTGTGATGTGTGCCCCTACAAAATTGCTTATGCATGTGTAGATCTAATGTAGGGCCTTATATTGTTCAAATGTCTGATCCATTTCTCCTTATACCAAACCACACACTCTTGATTACTGTACTTTTATGTTGGTCATGAAACCAGGAAGTGCAAATACGCCAGCTCTGTTCCTAATCAAAACTGACTTGGAAATTATGTGCATTGTCACGCAAGATTAACCACCTGCTTCTGCACCAGGCTGATGAGGACGACGATGCAGCTGCCTCTGCAGGTGAAACGGCTTCGAACAACGCTGGGTCTTCTCACCCACTCACTGCCAATTATTTAGGTCTTCTTCAATTTATAGTCATTAACAGAGGGAGTGTGGTTCATACCCGGAGTAAGGGCTGACTTCTAACTCTATGCTCAGGGATGACCCCTGGGCATGTCTCAAAGTATTACATGAGGTGCCGGGATTGAATCAGGGTCAGCTGCGTACTAGATAAGTGCCTTTCCTTACCTCCTGTACTATCTCCCTGGCCCTGTAGCTCATCAATATTTTAGTTGTCAGTATACACATCTTATAGACATGTTGTTAATAGTTTAAGTATTTCATATTTGTGTTATGATAATAGTATAGGCTTTTATTCTTCAATTTCTATTAATGACAGCAACTGGAAATAAATTGATTTTGGATATTGGTATCTTTTGACCTTTTTGAATTTACTTATTACATACATTTCTTTGGTGGAGTTTTAAGAAATTGCTTCAGATACACGCGTGCCATGTCTGCAACTCATTTGCTTCCTTCTGATTTGTTCTGCTCTGCACTTCCTCTTCCCGCCCCTTCCCTTCCCTCTCCTGACTAGGGTCGTCAGTACAAAGCAGTAACAAAACAGAATGGCTGGGAGATGGCTGGAAGGGCTGGATCTTCGCTCTGCATGCAGGAGCCTCGGGTTTGACACTTCCCAGGACTGCGCTGACACCTGGGCACTGGCCAAGCACTCAAGCACTGCAGGGTACAGTCCCCAAACAGAACAAGTTAGAAAACTAGACTATAATGAGAATGAGCGTCTTGCTTTGCTTTCAATCTCAAGGGAAAAAAAGACACTGTTTCTATTAAGCATAGTTTTGGACTTTAAATTTTCTTTTTCTCCTTTTATTTTGGTATCTGCTTTTTATCCTAGCTGATTACTATTATCATGCACAAGTGTTACACATTGTCAAAGGTACTTTTGGGAGCCAGGGCAGTAGAACAGCGAATAGGGCTCGATTTTACCTTGCATGTGGCCAGCCAGATTTGATTCCTGGCATTCCAAATGATCTCCTGAACACCGCCAGGGGGTCATTCTTGAGTGCAGAGCCAGCAGTAACCTCTGACCATGGCTGGGTGTGGTCCAAGAAACCAAAGTCGAAAACCTCTTTTCCTTTTTTAAAAAAGTATTTTAACATGCTGAGTTACACTTATTTTTGAATGTCAAACCAGATTTGCATTTCTGGACTACATCAGACTAAGATCTGTCACCCTTTACTTTTATTGCTTTATTTGGTTCTTTAATAATTTCTTAAGGATTTCTGTGTCTATTGTCTGTACATTTCTTTCTGTGTCTTTGTTCAGTTTTGCTCTCAGCATATCTAAGCTCACGATATGAGTTGGAAAGAATTTTTCTTCTTCTATTTCTTCCATTTCTGTTTCCCAAGTTCCTGAGTCTTAAGTTGCTATTATTTCCTCCTTAAATGTTTGACAGAATTCACCAGCACAGTCATCTGGTTTCAAATACATTTGTTCCTCCAATTTGTTATTCCTAGGCTAATTCCATACAGAGACTGGGGGACCCAGTGCCAATAGCTTTCTTCCAGAAACTGCTAGCTGTTACTTGCATACAAAGATTGCCAAGTATTTGTGAGTGAAAAAATACAGTGTTCTTTGCTTATGTTGTTTTTCTTGTTCTTGGCTTAAGATTTTTTTCCTACCTTACTTAAAAATATTTTGTATGAGTAGAGATAATGTAAGTGATTATATATATACATATATGTATATATAATCACTTGATCACTTGATATTACCAGTAATATGAGTACATATAAGGATTATTTTATAAACAAGGCTTGTAAAAGAGATTGCTACATATAATAGTTAAATATAAATATTTGGGGCTGGAGACATAGTCCAGTGGGTACTTTACCTGTCTTGCATGTGGCTGACCCAGATTGGATCCAAGGCACCCACCCCCTATGGCCAACCCCTAAGCCTGCCAGGACTGACTTCTGAGTGCAAAGGCTGGAATAAGGCCTGCGCATGACCAGGTGTGGCCCCAAATCAAAGATACATATGTGTGAGTTTGTCCGTGTGTGTGTGTTTGATACTTGGCATATTGACAAATGCTCCTCACTTAAGTATGCGGTAAATGAAAATACCTATGAGAAGAAAGTAAAATTAGAGCATCAGTAAAATATTACAATAAGGGACTGAAATACTCGCTGTAAAGATGCTCTAAACCAGCCAACAGTTATTTAATAACAAAAGGTTACAAGGCAGTTTCCTAAGGAACGTTCTCATTTCCTTTGTGAACGATCTCCTGTGGAAGCAGAAATCAGATTCTAGCAGGCTCAAAAACTTTGCTGCTCACTTAAAAACAAAACACTAAGACTTCCCAGGCCAGAGAGATAGAACACGGAGTGAGGTGCTATCCTTGGGCGACAGACTCAATCCCCTTGGCCTAGGTTCAATCCCCATTGCTCAACCTGGTTCCCGAGAACCTGGTTCCCTGAGCAGGTTTAATCCCTGAGCCTAGATCCAGGAGTATGACCTGAGCAATGCCGGGGATGACCTATTTCTCACCCACTCCCAAACTCTAAGACCTTCCCCAAAATTGTCTATCAAAAGCTACCTGTCGTCCTAGCTTCTGGACAGTAAAGATTGCAGCAAAACTGACTTGTTTCAGTCTGAGGTCTCAGAGTATTTTTTAAAAAAAAATCAAGCTTCACATCTGGATTTTTTTTTTTTTTTATCAAAGTGCTGTTGAATCTCTTGGCCACAAAAGGCACACACTTTTAACAAAGATGGTGCAAGGCAGCTCAAAGTCTTGCCAAGACATCACTCGGGCTGGAAACTTTTATTTTCTTTTCAGCTTATAACCTAATAAATGCAGATAACATGGAAATTTTACAGACTCTGCCAAATAGAGTGCACTCACGCTTGGTGAATGAGCGAGCGCTTTATCTAACGTGAGCCAAAACTAGGTTGGCGTGATTTTATTCTCAATTATATTTTTTGGGGGAAAGATTTAGCTAATTTTGCAGTTTTTTAAATCTCTACATTAAAATATCTTTTTGCTCCTCTAGGCCTGGATCAAAAACATATTTTCTTCTTTGCATTTTGCGAACCTGACACTTATCTACCTCATGTAATAGGTGCGCCATGAATACTGAGCTTCAAATATGAAGTTCAGTTGAATTCAAATGATGGTAGCTTAAGTTGCAAAGTAATCCAGACATACACACACTGTGTGACAAAGAAGTGACTAAGCATTTTTTTTTGTTTGCAAGGGGACCGAGCACACGCTTTGCATGTGGAAGGCCTGGATTTGGTGCCCAGCACTGCTTGGTCCCTCTAACTGCTGGGAGGCGACCCCCAAGGACTGAGGTAGTTTGAGTCTCTGAGCACAACAAGTAAAAAGCCAAAAACAAACCTCTCCACTGCACTCACTGCACATTGAAAGCATATCTTAAGACAATGAGGTTATAAATATTTTTAGCTTTCTAGATACAGAAAATTAGGAGGAGGCAACCTAAACAAGCAGGTCTATCTCTCTCTGCCCTTCTTAATGCTTCTTTATCATCCTTGCTCAGGAGTCAGTCCTGGTAGACAAAATTATCACCAGAAACGAAACCTCAAGCAAAAAAACTCTCTGCAGAATAACAAGAAAGGGAAATACTTGGCAAACCTTACGTTTGTTAACTTTATCCTCAAGGTTAATATTGTAAGACTATCTTATAACAAGGTTATTTCAGGACATTCCTATTTATTCCCTTCTGCACGGTTTGTGCCCAAATGATTTCAATTCCAGAGAAAATATGATTATGATAAGGTCTGAGTTATTCAGCACAGTAGCTTTGAATAGCAGAGATTCGATTTTATCAAAGTAAATACTATCTGGTCATTAATGTGTTTGATGCCAAAATACTTCTATGTTTTTTTTTAAAAAAGAGATTTGAGTTCTTAAAGGACTTCTGGGACTCAGATTTATATCTAACACATTAACTATCACTCCAAGTCACTCACTTGTAAAAACAGTCAAAATAATAACTGCTCCATTCTAAAAAGTCCATCTAACAATGCTGTGCTCTGAGCACATTGCCAGGGTGATCATGATACAGCTCTTCCCTTCCTGACCCACAGGACATTTTCCTCTAAAGATTCCGACTCCAGCAGTTTGAATGAATGACTTAAAATAACCACAATTTTGTAAGCGTTTCTGCTGCACCAACTCTTGCCTGAATTGCAAAGCTCTCTGCACAGCTGCTTCTGGGGAATGGAGACCTGACCAAGGTGACCCCTGGAGGCACCCAACCCCAGAGCAGCTCCTCAGGTTCTCTCTCAAACTTTATCTTGAGTGTCATCGTATTTATGCTGCCTTTTCCTTCCCTCACAGCTCTCTTCTCCCTCTAAAAATATCTTAGTTTTTCTTTTTTAAAGTCACCTTTGACTTCCAATATTTTCTCCTCTAACTACATATATATATATATATATATATATATATATATATATATATATATATACACGGATATATATACTACGGATATATATATTATGGATATAAATACGTAGTATCTCTCTCTATATAGAGAGAAATATATATAGTGATTTAAACATATATAAATACTGTATATATACATATAGATATATGTACATATATACATATATGTATATATACATATATATATATATATATATATTTAAATCACTCAGCATAAGTTAAAGGCCAAAAAAACCTCCCAACATTTCAAAGGATTTATCTGTGAATAGAAATCATTGTTGCAGGCAAGATTCTCCAAGAGATGGTAAAATTAGGGCATGAAAATCAGATGAAAAAGAAAATTTGGAGTCTCAGGAAGTTTTACCTATAAGAAAAACAAGGAACTTTATATGATAAAACCTGGTAGGTGACACCATTTTACCAAACCGTAAGTGCTCATGTGACAAGACATTTTGTTATCATGTACCCCTTGATACAATGCACTTGAAAAATGCAGCGGGACACTTTTACTATTGCTCACCCAAAAACCGTAACATGAGTATACCCACAAAAAACACCATCAAACAAGCTTAGAGTGAGAAACATCCAACAAAAATACCCTTGAGAAGTGTGAGACCACTGGTTATAAGGACAGAGAGACTGTCCCAGGCTGAAGAGAGTCAAAAGGTTTGACAAAGGCCATGTGAGATCGGAACAATAATACAACAACAATACAATTTCTACAATGAGTAGAAACATGAGGGAAATTCTAAGATCTGCTGTTTGACAATGGAAAGTTCAGTGTTTCATTCAGTTAACTTCCTGGCCTCTGTGACTGTAATCTGGATGAATAAGAAGTTGACACGTAGTAGAGAGAAGCTGCCTGAAGAATGCAAGGGAATTACTTCTCAGAGCTATTTTTGCAACTTTTTCAGTATCACTTTTGTTTGAGCAGGCACCAGTTACATCTCCATACATCCTGCTGCGGGCTAGTGTGGCCCAAGGGCATCTACTTGCTCCAGGAACATGAAGAGCCTCAAACCATTCCTTCAGGTCATGGGAATGAGTTCTATAATTGTTACTGGCTTTTGGCATATCAAATACGACGCTGGTAGCTTGCCAGGCTCTGCTGTGCGGGTGGGATACTTTCAGTAGTAGGTTCTCATCTCGTGCATTTATTGATGAATGGGGAGAGACTGGCTTTTCTCTTGGGTGGAGCTCTGATGAGCTGTGGAGTCTGGATGTTGAAAATGGCGGCCCTCATGGTGTGGAGGTTGCTCTGGCTTCTTGTGAAGCTCTACTGGGATGGTGGGCCAGGGCTAGAATTCGTCTTCCCTCCTGGGTGCCTCATGATCAGATGAGCACAGGGAGAGCCAGTAGCAGCTGTCCCATGTATCTGAGTCACCTCAAAAGTCTACAGGAATTAATTTACCAAAATACCTATTTTGCAAAAATGGTGTTCATATTCGAGTTGATCTGAGCCTGGACAGGCGTGGTGGCTTTTGCTCATGCTCGGCGGCTTCCATTGTAGTGGGGTGGTCCCAGGTGGAGGATCTCCATGGCCCAAGAGGCAACTATTATCAGACTTTGTCTCTGGAAGCAGGGCCCCGCAAATCCCCCTAACCCAGTGACCACATGGCACAGCACTAACCCTGGGGCTGACTGACCATGACTCCATCTGATGTGACATAAGGAGGCGCTGTGTTCCACTGGGCTGACTCAGTGGACCATATGGGATGCCAGGAATTAAACCCAGGTCAGTTGAGTATAAGGCAAGCCCGCTACTCGCTGTTCTATTGCTCTGGCCCAAATAAGGTACTTGAGAGACAATGTGGCCCCTGGCACTGGACCTGGGACTCCTGCATGTGTGCTACAGCACCTTGAGCCATTTCCCCAGTCCCAACCTATAATTGTATTATTCAGTTACACAGGTTTCCAAATTCTTTATGCTGTATTTCTCATTGTCAATACAGCAGTGGAAATTCCCAGAAAGCAGGGACAACGTTCTGTCCCTTTTCGAGATCAGCACTGGACTTGGCATATGGTAAGTACTTGTGAGATATATGTCAGTGCACTAAACCTCATGTTATCGAAGAAACAAGGGGATTTACAAGTTCACTTATAAATCTGTCTACTTAGACAACTAATAAAGGACAAAAGAGACCATTACTTATGATCGAAATACAGCAAGTCTAGGAACTTCTTGTTCCAAGACAGTCTCTAAAAGTGCATAGTCCTTCTAATTTAATGAAGTGACCCGAGCTTTTAAAAAACCCCATAACTGTAAAATTACAATAATAGAACTATTGACCTAAATTAAAAGCTCACCTGAAAATCTTAAAATCACTCAGTGTCAGCACAAAGTATCTAACCAGAACAAGAGCATCTGTCATGAGATCAAAGCTACTGGCTACTTCATGGGCTGTTCTGGCCCACAGCTGCTTCCGGAGTACTCCTCGGATGTCCACCGATCTGCCAAACTCAAGCAGTGAAGCAAATGTCCATTTCTTTGCCAAGAACATACAGATGAATATTAAAAACAGATCTGTTAGCCAAAACTCACATCTACACTGTTAAAAATGCAGCTTTTCTTATTTCTCAGTGATAACTTATAAAAAAAAAATACCAAAAACAGTATATAATACTGTGTACCTGACCACTTAACTCATCTTTTAGTTACAAGTGCAATTACACAGTCGTGATTGCTATTGAAGTTTATCAGTGAGCTATAAGTTGTAGTTGCATGTATATGTATATATCAGTACATTTTAGGGACTTTATTTATATGTATATGTATGCGTATGTGTATGTGTATATATATGTATATGCATATATGTATTCAACAAAGTTCAAAATATAGTCCAACAATACAATGAATAAATTAAGATATTTTAAGGGGGAATCACTGTATCACTCATATCACTGTCTTCCCGCTGTTCATCGATTTGCTCGAGCGGGCCCCAGTAACATCTCCATATGTCCTGTCTCATGCTAGTAGAGCCCAAGGGCATCTGCTTGCTCCAGGAACATAAAGAGCCACAATCCATTCCGGAATGAGGTCTATAATTGTTACTGGTATTTGGCATATAAAATACAACATGGGTAGCTTGCCTGGCTCTGCCGTGCAGTTTAAGGGAATATATATTTTAAACACAGGAGTTAAGCAGGTTTTCTAGACAATTAGAAGAGTCAAACATTTAATCTCAACACTCAAAGTAAATCTATCTTTTCAAAAGAGGTCATTCATTCACAGCAAATTACATATTACCAATAGTGCTTACTTAAACTATTAAGCCAATTATCAAATATGTAAGTAGCATAATAGATTACAGACTTGATTTCTCTATATTCTTTTTTCCATTTTATAAAAATATTTAAGTACCAGACACTATCAATCTGATATTTAGAATATAGGAATACTTTCTATTTTACATCATTTGCTTTTTTAAGTGAGGAATCTGGAGCTAAGACCTATCACGACTTTATCTGAGTGGAAGCTTTAAAATGCAAATCACCCTCCGGAGCCAAGATGGGCCCCTAAAGAGAACATCAGCATCACCCCCTCCTGTGAGCCCAAGCCTGGATCAATCTACACAGAACTGGTCTGGGCCTGAGTGAGCAAAGACTGAGCCCGGACAGGTGGTCAGCACCAGGTGGACAGAGCACAGACACGTGGCCTGCCCCAGAGAAAAACCCAATTGCAGGGCACCACGCTGTGGCTGGGAAGAGAAAGTGTTTCTTTGGTTTATGCCCAACACCCGGAAGCCCAAAGCCACAATCCTTTATTTACGATACAGGAAGAGGAGAAAAGAACCCACTGGGTGCAGACAGTCGGCACTGCCGGCAGCTGTCGTCCTGGAGACCTCACCGGGAGTTGCGCTGGTGCTTGTGGACACAGCCCAGTTTCCGCTCTCCTAGTAATGGTCTCTGAAGGGGAATTCCGGTGGGAAACTCCATGAGCCCCAGGCAGAGAGTTGGCTGAACTGAGGGACAGTGATCAAGAATGTTCCTGTAGACCAAAGAAATTCTGCCTCAGACAACCTGCAGCCGACTGCTGGCAAGCGAGATGTACCTTTGCAGAGAGCAAGCACCCAGCAGACTTTGCAATGCAGTTAGCAAAGGGGGCCCCACTGTTGGCGGTGTCCTCCTAGCCCACGGCCAGCCAATCTCTGATCAGACAGAGTCTAGGTTCTCTAATCAGAACCCCCAGGCACCTGTGGCTGTGATCTCAGGTCATCACCCTCTTTGCATCCTTGGAGATGCGCAGCTCCTGAGGACGAACCGTGCTGACAGCTGGGCTGACACACCAGTCTGCTCTCGGATCTGGGCCATTACGGGCTCCCCTAGTTGCCACCTAGTTCTGAGACTGAGACACTGCAGCAGCAGCAGCAGCCAGACACTCGGGACTATAAAGTCCCCAGCGACTGCAGAGCCCGGCACTGTGGCCAATGCCAGGCACCCGTGACTGAAAATTCCTGGTTGTTTCCCAAGCCTGTACAAACTCAGCCTTACAGGCAGTGACAAGCAAGCGCCACTGTGAATTCCCCAGTCACTGCCAGGCCTCCTCATTAAGTGCTACAGCTATAGATAGGCATGAACAACTGTGAAGGCCCGCCCAGGCCTGTACAATCTCTTGGTCACATGGATATTGCCTGGGGCAACTCAAGCATGGGTCCCCCTGGCCCCACATGGCGGGCGCACCAGGCACAGTGGAGAGATGGAGGAACTCACCTGGACTGGGGGATCAAGACCACAGCCTGGAAGAACTTATAATACAAGAAAGCAACACTAGCTAATGGAAGGAGGCTTGTAACCAACAACCCTCAAGAACAGCCAATAAAAGAGATCCGGGAAGATAATGTGAACAAAGAGTAAACGTGACAGAAAGGATGAGAGAAGTCCAAACCCACATAACAGCAATTTAATACAACTGAGCTGAAAACATATAATCGAGGTGATAAAGAACAAGATTAGAAAAAAATCAGACAGGCTAATTAAAGCTAAAAAAGAAGGGGGGCAGAAGTCAGGAGGATGTGTCAATGGTTGGAATCTACCATGTTTGTGTGGGGCAGAGGGTACATAAGATAGAGAAGGGGCAGTTTGACAATAGTAGTTGAAAACAGCAGGCGGGGATAGAATAGAACAGAGTATTTAAATTAAGTAAAGGGAAATACAGACATACATGATTACGCTTCACTGTGTGTACTGGAAACCACAATGCGTGTGTGTGTGAGAGAGAGAGAGATACACAGAGAGAAAGAGAGAGTAAAAGTGATAAAAGTGCCTGCCATAGAGGCAGGTTGTGGGGGGGTGGAGTGGGAGAGAAATGAGGCACATTGGTGCTGGGAAATGGGCACTGGTGGAGGGATGGGTGTTGAAACACTGTATGACTGAAACCCAATCATGAACAGCTTTGTGATGGTCTATCGCATGGTGGTTCAATTAAAAAATTAAAACACAATGGTGTTGGGAAATGTGCACTGGTGGAGGGATGGGTGTTGAAACACTGTATGACTGAAACCCAATCATGAATGGCTTTGTAATGGTCTATTGCATGGTGGTCCAATTAAAAAAATCAAAAGGGGTAGAAATATCAATGTTTACTTCAGAGAAAAGAACAGAAAAGGTAACAAACAATAGAGACAGGCATTATATACCAAATTACTGATTAATCAAGAAGAATTAATACTCATAAATATAAATACACTAAGTGAAGGTGCCTCAAAATATATAAAAGCAACTATCAACTGATCTGAAGAGAGTGTTCTCTGATTTCTGTATTCAGTTGCTTATTTTATTATGTAATTTTGAGATTTTATATATTCTGAATTCAAGTACTTTATAAGATATATGACTTCCAAACACATCTCCCAGGCGATGGCTTAACTTTTTATTTTTTTTAAATATTGCTTCTTTATCTTTATCAATGGCTCTCCCCATTGTGCGCAGATGCTTTGCAGCTGCGTGGTACATCAGTAAATGCAAAAAACTTTGAGCGCCTGCACAGCAGAGCCAGGCAAGCTACCGTAATATTTGATATGCCAAAACCAGTAATAATAATAGACCTCATTCCCATGACCTGAAGGAATGGTTTGAAGCTCTTCATGTTCCTGGAGCGAGCAGAGGCCCTTGGCTAGACTGGCACTGAACAGGGACAAAAGGAGATGTTACTGGCGCCTGCTTGAGTAGATCGATGGACAACAGGAAGACAAGCGATACAAGTGACACAAGTGCTTCTTTACTTGATGGTAGGGACATGTGTCCAAAATGTGGAGAAGTATTACTAACCTGTATTACAATTTACATTGATAAAATTTGTAAAGGGAAAAGGAATAATAATTATAAGAATATAAGACCTGGGGCCTGAGCAATAGCACAGCAGGTAGGGCATTTGCCTTGCACATGGTTGACCCAGGTTCGATTTCCCGCATCCCATATGGTTCCCTAGCACCACCAGGAGTAAATCCTGAGTGCAGAGTCAGGAGTAACCCTTGAACATTGCCAGGTGTCACCCCCAAAAAAGAATACAGGATCTGAGTGTATGTAGGAAGAAGGAACTCAGCAAGCAACACCTGGGAATGAAAATGCCGAGTAGACCCAGCACTACAGGGGAGGGGTCAACAGCTAAGAGGGTTCAGAGGGAAGCTGTTTCCTAGCTATCTGCGAAAAGAGGGTCTATCTGAGACAAAGTATGGCAGAGTGTGTCTGTAAAGTGGGAGGATGGTTAAGAAAGGTGTAAAGAGACACACTATGCACACTCATAAAGATACTGGTACACAAACAAAGTGAAACAAGAGCGGGCATTGCTGTAGAGAGATCAGGCCCTGCTGCTGGGAGCATGAGATGGAGCATTCCGGGTGTAGCAATGCCCTCTCGGATAGAGCCAGCATGCCTGGAAACAGGAATGAAAAAGATTGGTGCCCACCCACATTCATAGCAGCTCTTTTTGCAGTGGTCGAAGAGGGAAGCTACTACCTGTCTGCTGATGGACTGAACAAGTTAAATGGGGAACGTTGTTTAGGATTTTTTTATAAAGGGTGCTCTGACACAAGCTTGAAGACACTGCACTAAAGGGAACAAGCCAGCCACAAAAAGACAGGTGTTGCACAATCTGACCCAGAAGAGTGAGACCCACAGCCAGAAACTTGAATGGGGTCCCCAGAGTCAGGGCAGGAAACTCCGAGAGGTCTAACGTGACCTCTTTCAGTTTTGCAAGAGGAGAAGCAGCAGGTAATGCGAAGGTGGCACATCACTTTATTTTTGTTTTTTGGGCCACTCCTGGCCGTGCTCAGGGGTCACTCCTGGCTCTGAGCTCAGGATGGACTCCAGGGGGCACTCAGGGGACCACACACATGCAAGGCAAGCACCCACCTGCTGTACCCCTTCCAGCCCAAGCTGCACAACAGTTAAAACTGCTTCATGACGCCACTGAACTACAAGTAAATTAAAATACATAATAATGGAATAAAGGGTAGGAGAGAGGAAATGAGATCATGCAAACCCTTGGCCAGAAAGCTCAGGAGTTGTGGCAAGTTCACTTTGGTGTGGCAGTGAGACTGTGTATGCTCTTCCGCCAGGGAGTCAAAGCCTCAGTCCCAAATGTCTCTCATCTAGAAGGTTCTGCCAGGTTCTACCCTCATCTCCCCTTCCAGACACCTTCCTGGGAATTCCCCAACAGAAGCTGTCCAGCAATGCAGACAATGGTTGACTTCAGTGTGAGGAAACGCAGCCTGCCCACCCCAGTTAAGCCCATTTCCTGGTGGGCAGTGCGGAGTCAGCCGAACCCTGGCTGGCTGTGCTGTGCTCACAGGCATCCCTGTCCCAGAACAGAGGGTATCTTGCCTTACCTTCTTCTCCTTGAGGCAAGATGTTTCTGTATCTCTCAAGGGCCTCGGATTCCAAGTCTTGTCTCTCTCGGGGATATTCACGTTTTCTCCTTTTGTCTCCGCCAACCCCCATGCTGGACTTTCCCTGGGGTGTGGGCAACCTGCAGGTGGCGAGGTCCCACATTTTCCCTGGCCCCTTCAGATACCAGAAGCAAGAGGCCCCGTGAGCAGGCCCCCTGTGCTGCAGGCCAGACCAGGCTTCCGCCTTGGTTGGATGAAACTGAGGGCCAAGTCTCCACGCCCAGATGGACAGCATGAGCCGGGGAAAGGATATCTGAGAAGTCCCCAGATGCTCAGGCAAGGGAGAGGGAAGGGCTGATGACCTCACAATCGCAATACTGATGTCAGCTAGTAGCAAAGGAGGACACATGGGGCAACCTACATTTCTTTTTTTGTGACTCTTGTCTACCAGAAGCAGAAAGGGAAGTAAGCCAAAGAAGGCTCAGACAGGCCAGTGGTAACTAGAAAGCGGCCCCTGCCCACCACTATCAAGCTGATGACGGATGTTGTTATAAGGGTCCCAAAGCTTGAAACAGACACTAACAAATTTAAATTTCAGTATGATGCTTTCCCACTGAGAAATTAACTAGTCTGCTTCTATATTTTTCCTGTTTGCTTATTTTCTTTAGTTTTACACTTTGTGTTTCGTTTCAATCCAGAAAGTGAGTTGAGCATTACAGAGACCAAAAAGGCCCAGAGGGTCATAATAAAACAGACCCAATCATGAAAACTCCAAGGTACACTATACTCAAAATGACAAAATCCAAAGTAGAGGCAGAACACCGAATGCAGCAAAATGAAACAAACAAAAACCACCAGAGCGTATGTACAAAGGAAAGCCTATATAAGATGTACAGCAGATTCATCAAATGAGACTATGGAAGACTATGGAAGGATAGAGTACAAAAACTCAATGGAAATGAACACCTCACCAAGAAAACTTTATCCAGCTAGATTATCATTCAGATCTGAAAGAACTATACAGAGCTTCATGAACAGGCAACAGATTAGGGAATTCACAGCCCTAAAATCCGTTTTATAAGATGCTTTTAAAGAGCACCTTTAAGCGACAGGGAGAAACTACCCATCATGTGGCAAGCGAGTAAGGTACTCATGTGACACTCACTAATGGTGCAAATGGTTATCTTCTAAGTAAGGTATAGCAATTAACCATCACTTGATCACTTGATATCCCATTGTTCATCTATTTGCTTGAGCGAGTGCCAGTAATGTTTCCATTTGACCCTATCATGTGCCAGTGTAGCCCAATGGCATCTGCTTGCTCCAGTAATCCGAAGAACGTCAAACCATTCATTCAGGGTCTTGACAAAGAAGTCTGACCATCTTGTAGGTGGGCAGCCACGTGATCTTTTGACGTCCGGGAGATCCAGTAGGTAATGGCTCTACTCCAGTGGTTATCTCAAATCACATTACATGTCCAGCCCATCTGATTTTCAATGCCTTGGCAAGCGAGACAGCGTCCCTGACTCTGGATCATCAATGGAGGTGGAACTCCAGATTTCTTTTCTCACTTGAGTGAGGCATGATATTCCAAGCATAGCTCTCTCGATTCCTCTTTGGGAGACCGAATAGCATTCTCATCCTGCTTTTCGTAGGGCTCAGGTTTCTGAGGCGTATATTAATGCAGGGAGAACAGTAGAGTCAAAGAGACGTGCCTGGAGCCAGAGGTTCTTTGTCCTTTTGGCTATTTCTTCGATGCTCTTGAAGGTGTTCCATGCTGCTCTCTTCTTCCTGCGCTGCACAGGTTTTAGGTCGTTCATCATGTTGAGTTCTCAACCTAGGTACACATAACTGCTGCATTCAGAGATGTTTGTTCCACTGAAAGTGAAGGGGCATTTGGAACTAGTTTGTTTTTCATGAACATTGTTTTGCTAAGATTCAGTTGTTGACCTATCTTTCCACATTCTTGGTGGAAGTCAGCCAGCATTTTGTGCCGCTTGGCTAATGTTTGGTGTTATTAGAACGATGTCATCAGTGAAGCAGACGTGGTGTAGTTGCCAACCTTCTATTTTCACTCCCCTTCCTTCCTATTCTAACTTTTGAATGATTCTCGAGGGTGGCACTGAAAAGTTTTGGTGAAATGGAATCACCCTGCCGAACCCCTCTTTTGACATCAATGAACACTTCCTTGTAGAATGGTGAGATCCTGGTGGTGAATTCATAATACAGCTCATGAAGGATCTTGATGTATTGGGTTTGAATGCCCTGTTTGGCTAGGGCTTTGATAACTGCGTCAGTCTCCACAGAATCAAAGGCTTTCTTTAAATCAGTGAACGTCACTATAGCTAGAATCTGGAAACAACCTAAATGCCGGACAGGGACTGGCTAAAGAAACTGTGGTTCATCCGGCGGCGTGAAGGGAATGAATTACCTGCAATGGATGGACATGGAGTCATATGCGTGAAATTAGTCAGAAGGAAGGACGATATAGAATGACTGTTCAAATAGGATATAGATACCAGTGTTTTAATAAAAGGGAAAGTAATGGCAGATTAAAACAAGTGAATAAAAAGAGACTAAGTGATAAACAGAGGGCAGCAGTAAAAAAGAGGGAGAGAGATGCAGAGCAGAGAGAGAGATAGAGAGAGAAGAGAGGAAACTGGGGTACCTGCATAAGGCGGGGGGGACGGAGGGGGAGGGTACATGTGGTGGAAAGGGCACTGGTGGAGGGGGGTGCTGGAATCTACAAGAACAATTAGAAACCTGTAATTGTGTGTTCACGGTGTTAAAAAAATTAAAAAAAAACAGGAATAAGCGGCATCTTGAACTCCCTACAAACCTCAATGAGCTTGGTTATCGTGTGGATATGGTCGATTGTGCTGAATCCTTTTTGGAAGTCAGCTTACTCGCATGGTTGTCCTTCACCTTATGTTCTGCCAATCCTGTTCAGGATGACTTGAGTGAACAGCTTGTAGATGATGGACAACAGGCAGATCGGGTGATGGTAATAATCTATCTAATCATCACAAATTAATTTTTACTGATTTAATTTCTGATGATTCTATTTTCCATTTCTTTATGTTTTATTGGACCAAATAATATAAAAACAAATTTGGTATATGCCTGTTAAGGGGTGGGAGGAAATCTGGGGATACTGATGGAGGGAAGGGGACAAGGTAGTTGGATGGTGCTGTATCATTGTAGTCTGAATCAACAATATTATGAACAACATTGTAAATCACAATGTCTCAATAAACATTCCTAAAAACAGGGGGCACTAAAATTTTAATATAGGCAGGGATACTCCAAGACCTAGACCTCAAAGGAACTTCAACAATATGAAACTACTGGCAAAGGCTAAAGAATCAAAACTAAACAAATGGGACTATATCAAACTAAAGAGTTTCGGTATGGCAAAAGAAATATGGGCTAAAACAAAACAACTGCAGTGAGAGAATATATTTGCACTCAACACATCAAAAATGGATTGATATCCAGGATCTGACACAGATACACAGGGCAGAGCTGCTACTGGCTCTCCTGAGCTACTGGCTCAGCTGCTCATGAGGCATCTGGGAGGGAAGGTGAATTCTATCCCTGGCCCACCATCCCAATAGAGCCTTGCAAGAAGCCAGAAGAACCTCCACACTATGAGGGGCCACCATTTTCAACATCTTGACTCCACAGCTCGTCAGAGCTCCACCAAAAGAGATAAACCTATCTCTCCCCATTGCAGTTCATCAGTAAATGCATAAACTGAGAGCCTACTACCTAGAGTATCCCACCCATATGCAGAGTCTGGCAAGCTACCTGTGTCGTATTTGATATGCCAAAAAATAGAATTAACAATTATAGACCTCATTCCCATGACCTAAACAAATGGTTTGAGGCTCTTCGTGTTCCTGGTGCAAGCAGATGCCCTTGGGCTACACTAGCATGTGGCAGGAAGTATGGAGGTATTACTGGTGCCTTCTCAAGCAAATCGATGAGCAATGGGAAGAAAAGTGATACAAGTGATCTAGGATCTATAAAGTATAAAGATCAAACACACACAGGCATAAACACACACATACACACACAAACACACACAAGTTTAAAAGCCTTATCAGAAAATGGAGAGGAAATGTACAACTTTCAGAGGCAGAGCAACAGATGACCAACAGACACATGAAAAAAAATGCTCATTATCATTTTATTAGGGAAATCCAGATCAAGATGACAATGAGATATCATCTTACACCAGTGAGAATGGCACATATCAAAAATACTGGGAACGATCCCTACTGGGGATGTGGTGGTGAAAAAGGAGCCCTCCCTCGTTCACTGCTGGTGGAATGCTGTCTGGTGGGTACAACCTCTAAGCAAACAGTACGGAGGGTACTCAGCAATCTCAGAATTGGGCACCCATATGACCCAGAAATTCCACATTTGTATATCAATCCTTAGGACAGTAAAACATGCATTTATCACTTCTAGGAGCACTGGCATCCACGTCCACAAACCACCTTTGCCCCCATGTAAGTTCTTCTACTGGCCTTTCTCCAGATACTCATAAACAAATAGATCTCAAAAGAAATCAACTAGCTGCTAATATTTCTCAGACACCGATTCTTGGCTGAGACTTCCTGGGCTATCTCGGGAGGGGACAAGGCTAGGGTCCCACCCTACCCTACCCTACCCAAACCCCGGTACATTGGTGGCTTTTCCCACATCTTAATGTGCCTCCAGCCCTACCGCCTCAGGACTGAGGCTCACAGACTGCCCACTGAAATCTTCTGGATTTTCTAGAGTTAGAGATGTTGCATCTCTAAACTCTACAATATTGACATACTAGTAGGAGTGTACCAGATTGGATGGGATGTAATACAGAAGCCAACCAAGCTTGACTAACAAAACATTAACACAGAAGGCTTAACTTGCAACAGCTTAGTAAACCCCTAGCAAGGACGTAATGTCCCCAGGTGAGATAAAACAACTTTCACGAACTTTCTCCTATGAAAATATTTTGTAAAGAGTCTATTAAATAATGGTAACAAGCAACATGAAATAAATTATTGTGGGCCTGCTACAGTAAGCAGGGGTGGAGAGAAGGCAATGGTGGAGGTAAGGTGACATTGTGTGGGACTGATGTTGGAATATAAATGCTGTAACCTATCATTAGGAATAACTTCAGTAAACCATGCAGTTAAAATAGTGGGGAAACATTCATTCACAAGAACTTATGCACAACATCATTTACTGCAGTACTCAGTGCAACAGCTAGGATTTGGAATCAACGTAGGTGTCCGACACAGTTAAGTGGGTTATGAAGGTGGGGTATATGCTCACGATAGAATACAGGGGGGGTTTTTATAAAAATTTAAAAAAAAAAAAAAAAAATTTTTTTTTTTTTTTTTTTTTTTTCCACAGTGTAATATAATAAAAAAAAAAAAAAAAAAAAGAAATACTGCAGCTGTAAGGAATGATGAAATCATACAATTTGCAGCAATGTGGATGGAACTGGAAGACATCATGTTAATGAACTAAGCCAGAATAAGGGTAAACTCAGGCTGATGTAACACACATGTGGTATGAACAACTGAATGAGGGAATGCAATGTTTTAAAGGGGGACTGCCCTGTCAAACCTTGACCCCAAAGAACAGGGAGGAGAAGAAAAGAGAGTGGAGGGGGAGAAGAGACAGATGAGAAGCAACGAGGTCCAGATCAGGGGATCAAGGTACAAAGGCAGTGAGGTAGTGTTAAGGAATGATAGAGCAAAACCTCCAGACCACAGAGCCAACAACACTGAAATCTGGAGACCTGAACTTTAACAACCAAACTTAGAAAGGGCTGGAGGGAGTGGGGGCTGGGGGTGGGGCGGGAGGGAAGCTGGGAACACTGGTGCAGGGGCATTGACGCCGGTGGTTGGATCCATGCTACAAGACTGGATGCCTACAACTCACTTGATCACTTGATCACTTGAATCCCTTTATTCATCAAATTGCCAGAGTGGGGCACCAGTAACATTTTCATTGGACCCTATCACGTGCCAATGTAGCCCAATGGCATCTGGTTGATTCAGGACTATGAAGAGCCTCGAACCGTTCCTTCATGTTCTTTACGAAGAAGGTCTGACCATCTTGTAGGTGGGCGGCCCACGTGATCTTTTGACATCCCGTAGGATCCAGTTGGTAACGGCTCTAGTCCAGCGGTTGTCTCCAAATCGCATTACATGTCCAGCCCATCTGATTTTCGATGCCTTGGCAAACGAGACAGCATCCCTGATTCTGGAATAGCGATGGAGGTCAGAACTCCTGGGATTCCTTCTTTCACTTGAGTGACTTCTCACATGACTTCTACTCAGATCTCTTTGATAGCCATGTCCATCTGCCCACATACCAAATTCCACAGGATAGATATGTCATTCCCAATGTTCTCCCTTCTGAAATCCGACATGCCATCTCGTCGGTAAAGAAGGGAACAGCACCAGGCCCAGACAAAGTCAGACCCGAACACCTGAAGAATCTGACATCGGTACTCATCAATACACTAGCTCGGCTCTTCACCACGCTACCTGTCCGAATGCAAGGTGCCCTCCCAATGGAAAACCAGCAGGACGGTTCTACTGTTTAAGAAGGGAGATATTCACAACATTGGCAACTATCCCCCCATCTGCCTGTTGTCAATCATCTACAAGCTGTTCACTCAAGTCATCCTGAACAGGATTAGCAGAACACTAGATGAAGGACAACCATGCAAGCAAGCAGGCTTCCGGAAAGGATTCAGCACAATCGACCATATCCACATGGTTACCAAGCTCATTGAGGTTTGTAGGGCGTACAAGAGGCCGCTCTATCACACGTTCATTGATTTAAAGAAAGCCTTTGATTCTGTGGAGACTGAAGTGGTGCATGGAAGCCCTAGCCAAACAGGGTGTTCAAACCCAATACATCAAGATCCTTCATGAGTTATATTATGGATTCACCACCAGGATCTCCCATTCTACAAGGAAGTGACCATTGATGTCAAAAGAGGGGTTCGACAGGGTGATACCATTTCACCAAAACTCTTCAGTGCCACCCTCGAGAACATCATGTGACAATTAGAATGGGAAGGCATGGGAGTGAAGATAGATGGTCGGCAACCACACCACCTCTGCTTCCGCTGATGACATCGTTCTAACACCAAACATTAGCCAAGCGGCACAAATGCTGGCTGACTTCGACCAAGAATGTGGAAAGATAGGTCAAAAAACTGAATCTCAGCAAAACAATGTTCATGAAAAACCGAACTAGTTCCAAATGCCCCTTCACTTTTAGTGGAACAAACATCTCTGAATGCAGCAGTTATGTGTACCTAGATCAAGAAGTCAACATGATGAACGACCTAAAACCTGAGCTGCGCGAGGAGGGAAGAGCATGGAATGCCTTTAAAGGCATCGAAGAAATAGCCAAAAGAACAAAGAACCTTTGGCTCCGGGCACATCTCTTTGACTCCACCATTCTCCCTGCATTAACATATGCCTCAGAGACCTGGGCCCTATGAAAGCAGGATGAGAATGCTATTCGGTCTCCCAGAGAGGAATCGAAAGAGCTATGCTTGGAATATCACACCTACAACTCAACTGTGAATAACTGTGCACGAGTACTACTCTGCTCTAAGCACTCGCCCCTGTGTGGATGGATCTGGAGAGTATCATGCTGGGTGCAGATGGTCAGGAGAGGAACCAATATGTGGAAGAGGTGCCTTAAAGGAAAAATGGAAAACCAAGTGCCTAAGAGAGAGGCAGGCTGGGGGCAGGAGGAAACTGGACACGAGTGAGGGAGTGGTGCTGGAGAACTGTACCCCTCACAATCAATCATGTGACATCCACACCCCACGGCTGCCACCATGCCGCCTCTACAGATTCAAGAGCAAATCTGAGAAGAGAGGCCAACCATGCCACTAAAATTCATGGGCACACCGGTCTCCCCACTGAGATTCAAGGCATTTCTGGAGGGAGCGGGCAGAGTCCACGCCCTGCTGAAGCCGCGGCAGTCACGCCACAGCCCAGTGCTGCTGCCACACCAATGGCCCAACTCCGCTGTTTCACAACAAACCTCTGCAGACACTAAAGCATGAAGATTCCAGGTACACCAGTTTTCAGACTGAAACCTCTGGGGTCTTCCCGGATTGGGACTGCAGTCTCTCCCCTAACCCCCCCCCACCGTACTTTTAGAAGCCCCGACAGCCAGGCTTACACTCCACAGCCCCACCATGCCAACTCATCAGTCCAGTTCTATGATCTGTGCATGCCTCCAGATTCCACAATCTGACGTCCCAGTAGAAGCACACTCAAAATAGATGGGAAAGTAATAGTAGAAGCCAACTACACTCACCAAACAAAAGAGTGACACAGGAGGCTCAAATAGCAAAACCTCAGAAAAGGACTTTACCCTGTAGTGAGACATAAGAATTTTCACAAATTTTCTTTTAATGAAGCATTGTTTATAATTCCATTAGCCATTGAGTTGAAATAAGCAATATAAAATAAATATTTGTTGTCTGTTTTAAGGGTGCAGGCTTGAGGGGAGAATGGGGACAATGGTGGACGGAAGGTCACCCTGGTGGTGGCATACGTGTTGAAACATTGA
>JAJIBD010003363.1:0-16006 GCA_021461705.1 Cryptotis parvus | reverse complement strand
ACCTATTCATCTCCCTAATAAATCTATCTCATCCAATTGGCTGCCATGTTAAAGAAATATAAATGGTAAATAAGGCTACTTATATGTCACATCCCATACAGAATTTTAGTGTATGAGGAAAACAAACAGGAACAGTCCAGTGAGCATTTACTATGCAGGTAAGAGTCCCCAGTCACTGAGGAACCGAAAGAATTAGAACTCGCCAAATGTACCTTTTTTAAAAGGATAACATCAGAAATGCTTAAGAATAGCATTTTGAGGAACTCAAAGAAAATTATGAGTCTCTTACATAGTTTCTTTTATGGCGGTTAACTGAGCTATTTATAGTCTAGTGGTTTCTCTCCTTTTCACTTTCTTCTTTCCAGGTTATATCTAATATAACATTGACTACAGCACTACTTAGTATTCCTGTGGCCTCACCTTTATTTTCCATGAGAAACTTGTGCATTTCTTTCACTGCTTTGAGAATTATTAGAATTGTAATCATATGCAACTTGATATCTCTTTTACTCAAAGAGATTTACCAAAAAAAAAGAAGAAAATGTTAGAGACCGGTGTATGCAATGTCTTTTGCATAAACCATCTTGTACATACATTAGAGATTCAGAAGCATAACTCTGTTGACTTAAGTACTTTTGCTTGAAGGTGAGGGAATTTGAGGGAAGAAAATGAATTGATTCAACATGAACTTTTATTTTTGTGAATAGCCTAAAATAACTGTGGAGTCTAAAACTAATGCCAAAAGTTTATTTCTTCTGTGCCTTCAAAGAAAATGCCATGGGTGTTTGTCTATTTTTGTAAACAAGATAACAAACCAAAGAAAACAAAAATTAGAATAGTCAACAAAAATTAGAAACCAAAGAAACCAAAATTAGAATAGTCAAGGTTACAAAGACAAGGAGGACTACAAAGCTTGTAACGTGTAAACTATGTGCAATTTACATGGCTGCTCGGCCATGGGGTCGTAACAGGGTTTCCACCTAAAGCTCGAAGATCAATAGGACAGGAGAGTGATTCCTGTTGCAGAGAAGAACTGTTGATCTCGAGTAGAGGCCGGCAACGCCTACCTTCAAATAGGGTTCACACACTGGCCATCAAATGGGATTCACACACTGGTATGTTTTTTGTTTGGGGCCACACCTGCAATGCTAATGGTTACAGATCCCTGGATGTGCACTCAGGGATCAGTCCTAATGGTACTCAGGGGACCATATGAGTTGCTGCGGACTGAACCTGGGTCGGCAGCATGCAAGGCAAGTGCCCTCCCCACTGTGCCATTGCTCCAGCCCCTATGAACATAAAAACATTTCATGTTTTTATGAGATGTGAGTCTCAATATATATTGATATTGAGGTCAATATCAATATATATCTCTTTGACTCCACCGTTCTCCCTGCATTAACATACGCCTCAGAGACCTGGGCCCCTACGAAAGCAGGATGAGAATGCTGTCTGGGTCTCCCAGAGAGGAATCAAAAGAGCTATGCTTGAATATCATGCCTCACTCAAGTGAGAGAAGGAATCCGGAGTTCTGACCTCCGTCGCTATTCCAGAATCAGGGACGCTGTCTCGCTTGCCAAGGCATCGAAAAATCAGATGGGCTGGACATGTAATGCTATTTGGAGACAACCGCTGGACTAGAGCCATTACAGACTGGATCCCACGGGATGTCAAAAAGATCACGTGGCCGCCCACCTACAAGATGGTCAGACTTCCTTGTAAAGACCCTGAAGGAACGGTTTGAGGCTCTTCATATTCCTGAATCAACCAGATGCTATTGGGCTACATTGGCATGTGATAGGGTCCAATAGAAATGTTACTGGCGCCCGCTGGAGCAAATCGATGAATAACGGGATTCAAGTGATCAAGTGAGTCCTCATTTGCTCATGTGACATCCAAGGCTACCTTCTCTCCAGCATCAGCTTTGAGTGCTGTGCCACTGACATCCAATCAGGCATGGACAAAGTTTGAAAACCACTTTCTAAGTGCCTATCCACAGTGAGGCGAAGCTGAGTCCTGCACTCTTAGTGGGCTCCCTCAAAAGAAGGGAATTCTGGGATTCTAGAGACTTGGGAGCTGAAAGTCAAGTTACTGGCATCAGCTGAAAATCAAGTTATTTGCATCACCACTTTCTCCCTCATAGGATAAAGAGATAAATGAGTTGGCAGGTGGCAGACAGGAGACAGGCTTGTCTACACCCAGGGCTCTGCCCTGCGGCACTGAATGGTTGATGGTCTGACAGAAATAAAAGAGATAAAGAGACTTGGGGTATAATCTCAATTTGATTTATATTTTGGAATGCCACATGGCAGCATGGCTTTTCCTTTACAAAATAAATTGTGTACTTGGGGCGGAGCGATAGCCCAGCGGGTAGGGCGTTTGCCTTGCACGCGGCCGGCCTGTGCTGGCCTGGGTTCGATCCCTGGCATCCCATATGGTCCCCGAGCACTGCCAGGAGTGATTCCTGAGTGCAGAGCCAGAAGTAACCCCTGAGCATGGCCGGGTGTGACCCAAAAAGCAAAAAAATAATAATAATAATAAAAATAAATTGTGTACAGCCAAACCATGGGAGTCTATCTAAATACTCCTTGACTGGTGGATTAACTGGATAAAGAAGTTGTGGTATACTCAAAGGAGTATTTCAGTCATTTTAAAAACTGGGGGCCAGAGCAATAATACAAGGGATTGGGTATTTGCCTGGCAGTGGCCAACCCAGATTCAATCTCTGGCATCCCATAGGGTCCCATGAGCACCTCCGGGAGTAATTCCTGAGTGAAGAGCCAGGAGTTACCCTGAGCATCGCAGGAGTAATGCTGGGCAAAACCCAAAAAGGGGGAGGAAGGAGGGAAACCCTATGCATTTTTTGGACAATGTGGATGGAAATTATGGTGAGTTTGATAAACAAAACAAGGCAAGAAAAAAAGGAAATTATTGAATTATTTGGTGTTTTCACTCATGTGTGGAATATAAACATCTGAAGCAAACGATCTGGTAAAACACAACGAAATTAATTCTTAGACTGAAACACGCAGCAGTTAGCAGAGGGAATGGAAGTTAAGAGCGGGGAGGGACGGGGGAGGTTCTGACAGTGTGACGGCTGCACCGTGTTTCTGGGAGTGATGGTTCTGCACGTTAGGGGCTCTGGAATCATCCTTGGTAATCTGCAAGTGGGGTGGCCATAGCCTTGGGAGCAATTAGGGGGTACTCTCTGTTAACTCCTTATAAAAGGTAGGTATCCAGAGGGCTACTGGGTGATTTATTTCTTCTGAAAGGGGGAAAGTAGAACCAAAGAAGTTTGGAACCTCTATTTGGTACGGGTGTAGCATTCTTATCACGGTACGAAACTGTACCCCTAAAATGCTATCACAAAAAGGAAGAGAGAGAAAGAAGAGAGATAGAGAGAGAAAAGAGGTAAAGAACCTGCCATCCTACCATAGAGGCAGGCTAGGGGAGGAGGGAGGGAATTGGGGACATTGGTGGTGGGAAATGGGCACTGGTGGAGGGATGGGTGCTGGAACACTGTATGACTGAAACCCAAACATGAACATCTTTGTAATTGTGTATCTCATGGTGGTATAATAAAATACTTTAAATGGATAAATATGAATGACAATCAAAAATACAAATAAAATGCTATCACATTAGAAATAATAGCTGCAGGGGAGCCATAACAACACTACAGTGGTAGGGCACCTGCCTTGCACTCAGCTGACCCTCAGCATCACCTGTGTTCCCTGGAGCCTGACCAGGAGTGATCCCTAAGTGCAGAGTCAGGAATAATCCCTGAGCACTGCCTGTGTGGCCTAAAAGCAAAAGAGCAGAAGGAAAATGAGGAGGAGGAAGAGGAGGAAAGAGAGGAAGAAGAGCAGGAGGAGGAAAAGGATGAGGAGGAAGAGTAGGAGGAGAAGGTGGAGGAGGAGGAAGGGTAGGAGGAGTAAGTTGAAGAAGAGGAAAAGGAAGAGGAGGAGGAGAAAAAGTGGAAAAGAAGAAGGAGGAAGGGGATGAGGAGTGGATGAAGGAGAAGGAGACAAAGAATAAAGAAGAAAAGAAAATCAACAAAGCTTTAACAAGAATGATTTTTGTTCAAATTATAGAGTTACATGTATACATTCATATATGTTTATATGAATTTATATGTTCTACTTAAATGTACTAAGGGATATACCATCTAGATCAATAGATACACAGATACAGAGAGACAAGACACCAGAGATGCTTGTCAAGAGCTGATGGCTATGATGAGACCCAAAAAGGACCACTAAAGGAGGAGGCACCTCACAGAACCAATGGCAGAAGACTCGCCTATAAACACCGCACTGGGGGCCGGAGCGATAGCCCAGTGGGTAGGGTGTTTGCCTTGCACGCGGCCAGCCTGTGCGGGCCTGGGTTCGATCCCCGGCATCCCATATGGTCCCCCGAGCATCGCCAGGGAGTAACACCTGAGTGCAGAGCCAGGAGTGACCCCTGAGCATTTCTGGGTGTGACCCCAAAAAAAGCAAAAAAGAAACACACACACACACTGTTAGAGTTGGGCTCAGTGGCCCTTATTTGAACAGCTCCTGCCTTGATTACTATTGCACCAACATGAGGGAGAAACACTTTTCAGGAATAAGAAACAGCTCCATGAGCTGCTTGGAATTCTTGAAACTCTTAGTATGTTTTGGTTGATCAGGAAGCCCAGAAAGCTCCCTCCACTTCCAGCACCGGTAAGCTGAGAATCACTGGGAACATCGCCCTCTGCCTCTCTGTATCTTCTTTTAATACCCTGGGTATAATAAAAATCATAAATCATCCTGGAACAATCTTTTGACTCTGGGCTTGACTTTATAATTTGCCTGTAGCCACAACCGCCTGCCCTGGAGTAGACAGAAAGGACCCTTCACTAAGGTTAGCAAATGCAAAGCCAGCACATGATTCTCTAATTTTCTCCACTGACTTCCATAAAACACAATGTTATTTTTTATGATAACACTTATATTGTCCTTGGCACTTTTGAGAGCGTCTTCCTATTATCTGAGCTTATGAGGAGTTGTTTTTAACGAGCACACTTTCCCCTACACTAGCTTGGGCCCCGGGGATGCGCTGTATGAAGTGAGAAACAGACTCCACAGAGTTTAATGAGGCTCCCAAGGATGCACAAGTCAGGGCTAAGCATGGCTAATTTGATGTGTAATCGACGCCCTTTGACTCTGCTCGGTGGGCACCCAGGAGTCCAGAAAATCGCACTGCTGTCAAGTGACGGTTTAAGGGGCATTGTGCTATGAATTGAATCCTCCCAGTTCCCCCAAGTACATATGTTGAAGGCCCAATCCACAATGTGACTGTACTTGATTTTGCTATTTTTTATTTGGGGGCTTCCCTGGTAGTCTGAGACCACCAGAGCTATTTGTCACCATGATTGGGACCCCTCTAGCCTTTTTTCATTTCTCTCCCTTGGCCAGTGGGACTCTATTTGTCGATGGGACTGATCAGAAGGTAACCAAGGCGAAATAAAACTTAGGAATGAGTTAGGTATATGGGCAGGAGATGAGTAACTAAATCTGTTAAATACGCCCTCTCTGATCCTTATCCAGGAGTAAGGTAACAGGAAGATAATGTTCATATGGCTGGGGGGGGGGGTAGGGGTGCGGAATCTATAGCATCACTTAATACTTGTATCAAACAATAAAACTTATAAATAAGGGGTATATAAAAGGCAAAACAAAAAACTGCTCTTTGTAAGACTTACAAACATAAGGGTATTTTCAGATTATATCAAAGCTGATTATTAGATAATTACCACTCACTTTGTCCTAGCACACATGTTAACTAAGATAAGGGCTACAGTGTTGGTCTAACTCAACAGTGTTACATATAGTGGCATTTACAAGCATTATGTTTTAAGTGGCATTACAGATATTAAGTGGTATTACAGATATTATGCTTTAGATAGTGTCAAAGAAATTATAAGAATAAATTTCATACTAGTACATTTCCTTTCCTGTAGGGAAAAATTCCTAGGGTGGAGGCCTGATCAATAAGCCAAGTGGTGGGCACTTGGCTTGCACACAGCTGACCTGGGCTCAGTTTCAACATCCCATATGGTCACAGAGCCAGCCAGGAGTATCCCTGAGCATAAAGTCAGGAATAAACCCTGAGTACCACTGGATAGTTCCAAACAAAGAAACAAAGAATTTCTAAGTTACAGAATTACCCCTGATTCTCAACCCCAGGTCCAAATCAGCTAGAATAGCCTCGGACCAAAAGTCTTTTCCAATACCTGAGACATTTCATGCTTTTCCATTTTCTGGCAACAATAAGCACCAACCAACCGTGTTTCACCATATGGGTTTCTCCATGGTCTTTGTCTAAGGGGCATTCACCAAAGCCAACCAGAATCATGTGATCCTGATCCATGTGATACTAGGAGGACCATGTGACCTCAGTCTGGCCAATCAGAAAACCTCTTTTCCCTGGCCCTGTGCTTCTTCTATTGTGTTTGTCTAGACAATATATTGTCTTTCGGGCCACCTCTGTAGGTGCTCAGAGCATTCATCTGACTGTGCTCAGGGATCACTTCCGGCAGAGTTTGGGAGACCATATGTGGTCCTGAAACCGACTTGGGGTCTGCCACTCTTAAGTGAAGGTAATAGTCTAAAACTACTAAAACCTTGAATTCTATCATTTACAGTCCCCTGGCCAAGTGCCCTTGGTTTTTTTCCTTTTGTCTTAAACTGAGATAGAAATAAGGCTGAAATATATCAAGGGAGGTGGTAACCCTTTCGACTGGGTGGTGGGGGAGGAGGTTTTCGCCATGCAAATACAGCACATTTGGCCCAGCGCCCCCTGCGTGCCAGGCATGCCCGGCATGCCCTCACCCACTGACACACTCTCTGGCTCCCACCAGTTGGAATCCTAAATAACTGTGAAGGTCCTCTCTTGTCAGAAACACTCTGCATACGGCATTTCCCTCTCACGACTGTGCACCTGCTAGCAAACAACTTCAAATGTGATTTTCGTGTTCATTAAAAATATTTGTGACTCTGATACCATGCAACCCTTCCCCACTCGCCTCTCTTCTTCTCACAGAAGTTTTCTTTCCTGCAAAGAAACCATGAATACTTGTGTGTTCTGGATTCATTCACCTCTACCTCACCTTATACTAGGAGGGACCATGTGACCTCAGTCTGGCCAATCAGAAAACCTCTTTCCCCTGGCCACACTGATTGGCTTTGGGTAGGCTGGTAACCCAGATGCTGTGTTGCTGCTGGGATGAAAACATGACAGATATTTTTCCCCTGCAAAGTCTTAAGCTGATTGCAAGCACCCCTGTGGCTGCCAATGGCCACCCCAGCTTCCACACAGAAAGATACTGGATAAAGACTGAGACAGAAAGCTAACATCTGTACCGTCAGACCTAGCAATGCCCAAAGCCAACTGTACTTCCAAGACTCTAATTTAAGATTTAACTAGTTATGGTGGAGGGGATGGGTGCTAGAGCGCTGTATGACTGAAGCCCAATCATGAACAGCTTTGTAATCGTGTATCTCATGGGGGGTATGATAATTATTTTTTTATTTAACTGGTTATTTTTTTTAAATCACAGATTAGCTCGAGTAGGATTTCTGTTTCCTTCTCATCAGAGAAATAGCTGAATATACCTTTAGGTTTTCAAATGGACCCAACCTAACCTATTCCATCAGCATCCCAGCAACTGGCTCCTGCAGTGGAAGGTGGGCGCGCGGCCCAGTGTCCCCCTTCCCCTCTCCAATAAACTTAAGGCTAGGCTGCGTGCAACTTTGAACATAAGACCAGCTTCAGCTCAGACATTGTTGAAAAGTCATCACAGAAAGAGTGAAGCCTCTATTCTTGGACATCCAGGGTGCCCACACTTTTTTCCAAGTAGTGTTTTGGATAGAAGAGGCTCTCCAGAGTGGACACCAAGATATTCTAACAGCAAGAAGGGGCAGCTCCTTTCTAGTCAGAATATATGTGGAGAATATTATAGTGAAATATAATATTCCCATTATTGTAGTACCGTGAGGTGGGGCTCAGTAACCACCATGAAAGGGAGCTATAGACTCTACCATGCTCCCCAAGTGCCAAGTGGCTGCATAGATTCTTCCACCTCTTTCATGGAAGGGCTCTGGCACTGCTCAGGTCTTCCATTCCACCACCAGTTTTCAACCCAACTCAAGTCACCAATGAACAATCTGTTCTCATTATTCTAATTCATGGTAATGCATGCTAAAGTAGGAAACCATTTCTAAATTTCTTATTTATTAATTCTTCTCCGGACTCCAAGTTCCCGTCTAAGGTCAAAGCTGTGGGTTTCTGATGAGACACTTCCAATGTTATCCAACCATCACCATGGTGTAGATTAAGATTGATTTCTATATGCAGCCATCTCATTGTTTAACCAGAGAATAAAACATACACCAAATCTTCATCTTATTGAAAAGAAAATAGATGCAGTCTAATAGCTAGAAAAATTGTTGGACTATTTCAAGTCTTTGAACCTACCACAAAAATGGGATCATTGGCAGCAGAGTGTGGCAAAGCGTTTGTCCCACTCAAGAAGGAGTGAACCAAGTTATGAAGGCCCATCATCGGAGAGTCCAAGGTTCCATCCGCTTTATCAAACCCTTCCAGGGCATTCCTGAGAAAAATAAGCACAACAACAATAGTCAAGGACTTATGGAGTTTCTTTTTATGGTACCCTGCCTAGACAATGGATTTCTAAAAATGACTGTGTGGGAATGTAGGAAGCTTTGAAAAAAGCAAATTAACTAGTAATTAGTTCCAACCTTTAGTGATCTTTTGAAAAGGAATCTTGATTCATATGATTTGTGCATGCACCCGCATGGATTCTATCTTTTTGTACAAGATGACAATTATGTACCTTCTGAACTCTCTTCCATGCCAGACTCTGAACTCCTAGAGGGTAAAAGCTATGTTTTCTTCAGATTGTTTGCTTCTAAGACTCAGTAGGCCCAGCATTTGGTCTATGATCAACAAATATTTTTGAATAAACAATAAACATAAAAATACTTCTACAGCTTGACTGTGATCTTCTCAGCATTCTAGATATATCCTCAAACTCCCTTTTCCCTTCTCTTTTTCTCCTCTCCACTTGCAAGAAATTCTAATTGCCCATACTCTAAGTCAGTGATTCTCAAATTTAAGTATACATTGGAATCACTGGAGAAAACACATATTTTATGCCCCACTTCCAGAGTTTCTGATTCAGTGGTTACAGGCTGGATCCTAATAAGTTTTATTTCAAATTGACTCCCAGATGACACCAATTATGGTGACGTGGGAACCACAGTCAGATAATCAGTCCCTTCACTCAAAACTAGATGGACTGTACCCTGGGATAGCAGCATTTCATGACAATAAAACAAAATGATCCTTTTCAAAATAATCTTAAATGTCACCCTGCACCTCACCTTGACCCTATACAGAGTTTAAAGTTCAACCCTGAGATAAACTCTGAACCCCAAAGCAAGCTACACTTTAGCACAACCTCTATATTTGAGTTCAGTGGCCTGTCCCACTGTATAATTTACACACAGTAAAGAAAGAATGCACTTGGGGTCGAAGCGATAGTCCAGTGGATAGGGTGTTTGCCTTGCTTGTGGCCGGCCCATGCCAGCCCGGGTTCGATCCCAGGCATCCCATATGGTCCCCCTGAGCACCACCAGGAGTAATTCCTGAGTGCAGAGCCAGGAGAAATCCCTGAGTATTGCCGAGTGTGACCCAAAAAAAGCAAAAAAAAAAAAAAAAAAAAAGAAAAGAAAGAAAGAATGCACTTTGGAAATCTGAGTCTATTTACTATTTTTCTTTATCTTTCTTTGTATGTGTGTGTGTGTGTGTGTGTGTGTGTGTGTGTTACTGGGCCACAGACAGTGGTGCTCAGGGCTTACTCCTGGCTCTGCACTTAGTGATCTCACCTGGAGGTCTCAGAGACCATATAGGATGCTGGAGATTAAGCCCAGTTTAGCTGTGTGCGAGGCAAGCACCCTACCTGCTGTAATACCAGTCCAGCCCCTACCAATCTTTTTTGGAGCTCCATCCTTCTTTGTTTTAAATATTGCTTATATCAAAATAGCCATCTCATAATTTTTAGAGTCATATTAGAGGAAGGAAATTATTAGTCGGTCTTTGAGTTTCAAAATATAATGTCACTGCTGTGTTATAATTTGAATTGAGCTTAGTCTATAACACTTTGAGTTCTCAGGTTCTAATATTGTGTCTGGCTAATACATTTCTTAACAGACAAGAAATATGAGGCTGGAGAGAAAATGTACTGAGCACATGCTTATAGTCAAGAGGCCCACATTGGATCTCTGGTACTGCAGGGACCGCAGAGCAGAGCTGGGAGTGGCACCTGAGCACAAAACTGACTGGTAGAACCGAAGCACTGATAGGTATGCGCCAACATTAAAAGTAACTAAATGGATGATTCATTGACATAAAAAATAAGTGAATAAGAAAGAGGATAATTAAATACTTAAGAGGATAATTAAATACTTCTGATGGGAGTCAGAGGCTCCACCTAGAGGTGCAGGACTGTATTCAGTGTCAGCCACATTCAAGGCTATTGTTTTATCCCTGGACTAGCTCTTTAATCCCTTAACTATTTTAAGATACTATAGTCAATGAGTATGTTGGTTCTGAAGACTATACATGTAGATATGGATGGGAAAAGATGGCTTTGAATACCTACACTAGAAGACAATTAAAGGGTCCGGAGCAATAGCACAGTGGGTGGGGCATTTGCCTTGCACACAGCCGACCCAGATTTGATCCCCGGCATTCCATATGGTTCCCCCGAGCACAGCCAGGAGTAATCCCTGAGTGAAGAGCTAGGAGTAACACTTGAGCATCGCCGGGTGTGACCCAAAAAAAAAAAAAAAAGACAAAGCTTCAGCCCTTGTTTGCAGGTGAGGTGCTGGAGCTCCACCTCACAGCCCCCAGCCCTGCTTAGGGGCTGACACTCTTAGTTACAGCGGCGGAGCATGACTTCCCTAGGAGGAGGTCCTGATATCCTCTTGGATCAAGCCCCTTCCTCACTAAGCTTTATAAATGCCTCTCAATACCTGGATTTCCTTCCCATTCATTATAAGCACAGGAATGATTATATGAAATGTATTGTGACCCCAGATGAGCAGAGCTCAAAGGACCAACCTGAAGCTGAAGGTAGAGTTCTGGAAGAAAGGAGGGTTGTCAAACTTCTGGAGAGACAAACAGTCTTGTATGTCTTTTAAGGTGGGCAATTTCTCACCGTTTCTTCCCACTTGGCTTCTTCTTAGCAAACCTTCATAGGTTCCATTACACAGTGTGACACGTTGGTTGTAGTCATCTAAGCTAAAATTCACAAGAAAAAAAGAAAATTAGAAATACTATATCTCCCCTACTGATTGGAAGAAAACATTTGCTCATCATTCATCTGACAAAGGACTAACATCCAAGATATATAAAGCAATTGCAAAACTTAACAACAGCAACAAAATCAACCTCCCTCCAAACTGGAGAGTCACTGAACAAACGCTTCCTCAGTGAAAACATGCAGATGACCAATACGTATATGAAAAAGTGCTGTTCACTTATCATCAGGGAAATGCGACTCAAAATAATGGTGAGCTATTACCTCATACAAGTGAGATTGGCACAGACCCAAAAAGACTAGAGAAAATAACAGGGCTGGGAGGGATGTGGAGGAAAAGAAAGCCTTAACCACTGGTAAAGGGAACGTCATCTGGTTCAACCTCTATGAAAACTAGGATGGCCACTTCTCAAAAATTAAGAAACAGGGCGGGAGCGATAGCCCAGCGGGTAGGGCGTTTGCCTTACACGCGGCCTGTGCCGGCTTGGGTTCGATCTCCGACATCCCATATGGTCCCCAAGCATCACCAGGAGTAATTCCTGAGTGCAGAGCCAGGAGAAACCCTTGAGCATTGCTGGTGTGACCCAAAAAGCAAAAAAAAATAAATAAATAAATAAATAAATAAATAAATAAATAAATAAAAAATAAATAAAATCTTATAAAAAAAAATTAAGAAACAAGCTACCATATGAGGCAGAAGTTCTGGGTCCAGAAATCTTCTTGGCATCTACCCTAAGGTCCCAAAACCACTATTTTGAAAGGACACTTGTACTCCCGTGTAGTTGCAGCACTGTTCACAACGGAAAACTCCAGAACAGACCAAGAACAGAGCTGATAAAGAAATTAGGAGAGTTGAATGCTGATGAGCTACAAAAAGAAGATGAGATTTTGCCTTTACCCTCAACCTGCGTGGAACTAGAGGGCATCATGTTAAGTGAAACAGGTCAGAGGAACAAAAGACAAGTACAGGACTCACTTGTAACGATTAAAGAAAAAAAACAATGAAACAGATGATGTAAATAAAAGCAAACCCTTAGACTCCTATACCAGGTAGGAGGGTATGGATAGATAGAATAGGAAGAGTCCTATGGATCATGGAGGAGAGCTACTAGCACTTTGGTGGTGCTGATGGTCTGTCAACAGTGTGCCCTCAACTACATAAACACTCAATTTTCTTAAAGTGGGAAGAAGTGTAGAAATAATATTTGAGCAAACACAGGATCTACTCTTAAAAAGCAGTTTCCATGCTTGCTATAATATTCAATTCCCAGATTCAAATCCCAACAGTGATTTCCTGTTGCTATTTCTTAAAGTTAAGGAGCATCTTAGAGTTTCATGAACTCCTACTTCCATCAAGAAAATAATTTTTAGAAATACAAACAGGATACAACATGTATCAGATGTTAAATGACGGAGCCATGAGTCATATCTCACACATAAGCAAATATGGTGTCTGGATTTGTAAAGCCATCAACCATTACCTGTCACAGACAATTTTCCAGTTGGAGAATCTGGAGTTCTGACTAATCAACATTGGATCATCTCGATGCGGTGCCCCCAGCAGTTGGTCTGTACACACATCACATTCGGGTTTCTCCCAGTGGCGAAGTTCCAGTAGGGCAGAGCAAAGGATCCATTACCTGTGAGTCGCTAAAGGTAAAGAATGTGCTGAGTCAATTTCATCTTTTGTCATCAGATCCAATAAGAAAACAAAGAAAGCAAAAAGACTGACATGGGTCTTGACCACTGAAGAGAAAACAGGAAGAACTATATATATGACTTAGACCAACCCTGGAGATCCCTTTCCAACCACAACAAATGGTACCGATGCCAGGTAACAAAGGCAGGTCCTTGGTGGGAAAAATCAATTGCCTTGTATGGGCGCCCTGGTCCTACAACAAGTGAAAACAGATGGGAGATCATGGAATCAAAGTTCTCAGAGTTAAAACTTTATCTGGATGTGTCTGTAAAAAGCCACCACATCCTTGATTTCCGTTAGGAGAAAGAAGTGCATTCCTGTCACTTATTTCTCTGAAAGCAATACTCACAGCACCACAACTATTTTCAGGCACAATTTTCAACTTAAGGGTATAGCCTCAAAGTTTGATTGCCATAAAAAATTCAGGTCACTTGACTACATTAAATTCTATGCTTAATTTGTTTTTTATTTTTTTCTATGCTTAATTTGTAAGCAACCTTTCATTAAGATGAATTGAGTGTCCAAAGAAACAGCTCATTAAGACCTACATGAAATATAATTTTAAAGGCATTTTCTAAACTCTTATAAATGCACAAATTTATAGGGAAGAGCCTAATGAATAATAAGAACATTGTTGGCTGCATATTTAGTACTAACTCAGCATTTATAGAATCAAAAAGAACATACACGAATTTTTGCCTCAGCCATCCATCAGTTCCAACTGTTAGCTGACAAGCATGGTCTCTGAGACCAGAGAAAGAAAAACACTTTCAAACCAATTTGGCTGGCCATTGGAAATGTCAATTTTTGTGAGAAGCTCTGGGCACTTCAATGACCTCCTTACTGCCTGTCCCATCCTTCTTTCCCGCTGATAATGGCTCTGGATGACTATGTGGAAACTTTAGCTAACTCGACTTCTCTTTTCAAGTACCTGTAATAACTTGAGAGAGCAGCACATGCATGAATATAAATTCAACTCCTTGAGACAACCAGGACTGTAGTTTTCTTTTTCTCTTGAGAGACTACCCTCTCTATAAAGCAAAAAAATTTCTCAGTATGATTGCAGAAAAGCGACAAAAGGTTTATGGCCAGGAAAGTCTCCTGATAGATGGATAAAGAAAGACAGATGCTCACCTGTGAGACATGTTTTAAAAGGCCTCACTAAGAAGCTAACATTGCTGCTGTCACTAGCCACATTATCCTTTTCGCCCTAAATAAACTAAAGACAGTGGTGTTGGGGATGAGCATTGATGTGGTGAGCATGGCACAGCATATTATTTTCCTAAAACATTAATTTTGATGTTACTAAAATTGATGGTGCCTAGATAAAAAGTGAAGGGAACCAAGTTCTGGGGGTCAGAGTGATAGTACAGTGGGTAGGGTGCTTGCCTTGCACATTCCCCACCCAGGTTCAAGCCCTGGCATCCTATATGGTTCCTGGAGCATCACCAAGACTAATTCCCAAGTGCAGAGCCAGGAGTAACCTTGGAGTGCCACCATAGGGTGGGAAAGAAAGAAAGAGGAAGGAAGGAAGGAAGGAAGGAAGGAAGGAAGGAAGGAAGGAAGGAAGGAAGGAAGGAAGGAAGGAAGAAGGAAGGAAGGAAGGAGAAGGAAGGAAAGAAGGAAGGAAGGAAGGAGAAGAAAGGAAGGAAGGAAGGAGAGGGAGGGAGAGGGAGGGAAGGAGGGGAGGAAGGAAGGGAGAGAGGGAGGGAGGGAGGGAGGGAGGAGGAGGGGGAAGGGAGGGAGGGAGGAGGGGAGGGAAGGAAGGAAGGAAGGAAGGGAAGGAAGGAAGGAAGGAAGGAAGGAAGGAAGGAAGGAAGGAAGGAAGGAAGGAAGGAGGGAGGGGAGGGAGGGGAGGGAGAGAGGAGGGAGGGAAGGAAAGGAAGGAAGGAAGGAAGAAGGAAGGAAGGAAGAAGGAAGGAAGGGAAGGAAGAAGGAAGGAAGGAAGGAAGGAAGGAAGGAAGGAAGGAAGGAAGGAAGGAAGGGAAGGAAGGAAGAAGGAAGGAAGGAAGGAAGGAAGGAAGGAAGGAAGGAAGGAAGGAGGAAGAAGAAAGAATTTGCTGATTAGAGTTTCTTTCAGAAACAGACAATAAAGGAGGATTAAGCACTAGTGGAGTACATGGCAAACGCAAGGGCTGACAATCCCAAAGGCGAGTGACAATTCCAGAGAGCATTTAATGTCTTCATGCATTCTACCCTTATCCCCAGGTGGGGTCCCCAAAATGAGCACAATGCCAAGTAGAGGCGAGGCTCAGAGTTGATCTGTATGGGGCTCCAGTCCTAAAGTAACTGGGAAAAGTTAGAGACACGTAACAGCATTTTTCATTCCCTACCAGAGCCTTGACCAGATTACTACCCTCCTGGAGCAAATACTCCAAGGTTTTCTCTCAACAGAAGAAAGGCTGAAGTGAAGGTCTACCAACTGCCTGAGACTCCTGATGGCCCTCCGTCCCTGCCCTTCCTAGGCCCCAACTTTTGGAAGAGGGAGAATGAGTCACCGGTTTGTCTGACAACCAACATATTCCAATTAAAAGACTCACCAGGAGGATTTCTACACTGCCATGCCCCAGTTTTAGGGGGCTTCCCTAACAGTACATCTGCACAAAACAGGGTTCCCACCATGCCTGAGCATCCTGCACAAGCCCTCCCGCTGCTCAAAGAACTCTCTTAGCTTTCACTACATGTTCCATTAATCCCTCTCATTTGAAGGTCAGAGGGGAATTCTTTGACCAGATCCAAAACATTTTGTTTTGTTTCTTTTTTTCTAGAACCAAAAGGAATGTACCTTGCTTCAACTCTTGCCTTTGAGAATTACCACAGTTTTATTTATAGACAAGAGATTAGACTTTGAAGCCTTACACTAACTCCAGGAGCTAACGTTTTCTTTTCCTTTTAATGTTCAAGGGTTACTCTGGCTCTGCACTCAGGACTCACTC
>JAJIBD010003362.1:0-29428 GCA_021461705.1 Cryptotis parvus | reverse complement strand
TTATGAAATTTGTCTATGAATGTATGGACATGGAGAGGATCATATTGAGTGAAATTAGCCAGAAGGAAAAAAGACAGATATAGAATGATTGCATTTATTTGCATGACATAAATATATAGATACATGTATATGCATATGTATTTGTATATGCATATGTATATGTACATGTATATGCATATGCACATGCATATGTATATGCATATATACATGTACATGTACATGTATATATAATAATGCCAATATCCAAGGTCAGTTCAAACATGGATCAGGAGGTCTTTTCAAAAGTGAAATGACCAATATCCAAGGTCAGTTCAAACATGGATCAGGGAGGTCTTTTTCAAAAGTGAAATCTACCACAATTGTCTGGGAGTCGGAGGTTGGGTGGGAAGGAGAAGGAACAGTGTGCTAATAATGGTCAAAAGTGATAATATTAGCCTATAACTGAGCATTCAATACAGGCAAAAAAGATACACATGATAACCTCTTAATATATGTATTGTAATTCACAGTGTGTGAGAGAAGGAAGAGAGAGAGATTGAGAGATTGAGATAGATAGAGAAAGAGAGAGAGAAAGAGAGAAAGAGAAAGAGAGAAAAGAGATAAAGAATCTGCCATTGAGGCAGGCTAGGGAGGTGGGAGGGAATTGGGGACATTGCTGGTGGTAAATGGGCACTGGTGAGGGATGGGTGCTGGAACACTGTATGACCAAAACCCAAACATGAACTTCTTTGTAATTGTATATCTCACGGTAGTATAATTAAAAAATTTTAAAAAAAATGCAAACATTCTGAGAAATAACCCTGGAAAATGTACTAAGTGTAAATAATTTAACTGAGTTTACACAAAACTATGTACACTTAAGCCAGTAGGAGTCATCTGTATATACATGACTATAATAAAGCTTTTACATTTTGAAAAATAAATAACATAAAAATAAAAGGATTGAGCCAAGGGGGCCAGGGGAGGCTGTACAACAAGCAGGGCACTTGCTGCACAATGGCGACCCCTGCATCATGTGCCTCCACCCACCCCTCAGCCCCTCCTCCAGTGATCCCTGAGCTGGGGTGGGGGTGCACAATGGTGACCCCCTGCATCATGTGCCCCCACCCCACCCTCAGCCCCTCCTCCAGTGATCCCTGAGCTGGGGTCGGGGGTGCACAATGGCGACCCCCTGCATCATGTGCCCCCCACCCACCCTCAGCCCTTCCTCCAGTGATCCCTGAGCTGGCAGGGGGGGGGGGGGGGTAGTGGAAGCCCTGGGAACCTCAAGGTGTGGACCATAAAAAAAATCAAACAGGACACAAAAAGGATTGTACCATACAGAGTATTTGAAACAATAAGGGGCTAATTATCAATGTGGAAGAACGAAGGCACTTTATCACTTAAATATTTTTTGAAGTTAAACTGAAGTAGGTGGGCTGTGTGAATAGACCCATAATTCTAATTTTTTATTTATTTTTAACCCTAGAAATATGCTGTAGAAAGGGAAAGCAGCAGGGGGCAACATACATGGAATTCTTGTCCTTATCTCTGATAAAACTGATTAATCCCGGATATTTAAATTGTTTGCATTAGCTATTCTTAAATAACTGTTGTGTAAGTGACTGGCTAATCAAAGGAAAAAAAAATAAAGATAAAGACAACTTTTATCCAGATACCCTCTTTAATTCCTGTTAAAAATAATTTGAATAGTCGTTAGTAATAGAAATTTTGTAGGTAAAGGGAAATATATAGCATACCCTTTTTCATTTTTCTAACTTTTATATGTTCTTAATGCCATTTTGAAATATATGATGTTTGGGCTGCAAAAAGACACAAAAATTATGTTTAAAAGATTATGATAAACAATATGTTATTGAAAGTTTGAAGAATACAATTTCAAGTCTTATTCTGCTATTTGTTATCGGCAACTATTCATAGCCATGTTGCTTTAAGAAAACCCATCCCCCTTCGGGCCTGAGCCTCTGTGTCCTGTCAATCTTTCTGAAATACAGTAGGGTTCTTGTCAGGCAGTTTGCTCACAGATGCATCATAAGCCAAATTGTGAGCCATAAGTGTGGCACTGAATTTTTAAACACAAGAAATTTCTTAGACAATTGGTTTAGTTTCTGTATTTGGGCAATACTCTGTCCCTGCGGTAGGTGAGTGAAGTGTCAAACTTTTTTAAAGTCAAACTTTGCTCTAAGGCAAATCCTAATATAGATTTCTGTTGTTTGCTTAGTTAACTGCTGGGGGAAATGAAGGATAATATTTGCTTAAAATGGGATGATAAAAACAACTATTTTGTACATTTATTACTTTTAGAATTAATTTTACTTTAAATAACACTAAGCTCTAAATTACTTTATGAAAGCTCCTATTTTATAAATATCTACTTTCCCAAGTAGATTAGCAGGCATCAGATTTATATAAAATGTTAACTTTCATACACATTTTTCTTTCATAACTGAGGCACTCTCAATTGGGAAGAGGGTCAGTTCAGCTATTTGGATTATTTATTAGTGGTTTTAAAAATAGTAGTAAAACCAATCCTCATGTTTCAATGTCCCAGCTATAGTAATCTTATATCAAAGCATTAAAAAATTCCTACTGTGTAACTAAGCTATTTCGATTTGAGCAACTGTGTGCAAAGCACTAGAAGCTTTACATTCTTTTGACATAAAAAGTTGTACAGCAGGTAGTTTATTTGTGCAAATAATTTAATTTCTACTTTGGGCCTCTATGCTGTTTTTTACATTTTTTGCATGCAGACTTAAATATTTCTAAGCAGAAAACTGATAAAAGCAAAAAAAAGAAGACAGCTGTGAATCTTGATACTTGTATGTTGAATATGGTAGAGAATATGAAAAGACATCAAGGAGTTAAGTGTTAAGGCTTTATTTATGGTAAAAGGAGAAGCAATTACCTTTGCAAATGCATAGAATGATTATTTATCCCTTATTGGTTCTTGAAAAGATTTAACATGACTTACACGACTATCTGAAATTCAAGATAGGATAAATGGAAAGTGAAGTAAAAGAAGAAAGGAAAACAAATATGAGGATATAAACAGAATGAGGAATAAGGCAAAAATGCAGAGATTCTTGTCTATGGTTTCTTGACATTGATTTATTATGGTTTGATAGAGAAAATGCAATTTTACAGAATTCTTATGGGAAAATTTCATTAGAACCAGCTTTCTCTTACTAGAGGTTGTAGTCCAATGTAAGGAGAGTATGTTAGACTGTGAATGTTAAATACTTTTTAAATGTCAGTTTTGTTTCAGTGGAGACAAAAAGTGGAGAAATTCCACTCTTTTAACAACCACGCACTGATTTATGTGGCCATAACTCTGACTCTAAATTTTTTGGGGAATACAAAAAATTTGTTGTTCAATTTAGAAGAAAGATGAAAGAGATTTAGTTTTTTGAAACAAGTTGTTTAAATCCTAGTTTAAACCGGGGGCATGACCCCCATACAGTGTCAAGTAACTGTATGTGAAGGTCATTTAAAAATACATTTATTTATAATTTGTTATCGGCAAATCTTTTATCTGTGCACTTGTTTAGCATATATTCCTTAAAATATTTCTCAGGTGAAAAGGGATCTGTGAGCTTAAGAAAAACCCTGATGTAAATAATATTAAATGCCTATGCATTGGAACAATCATAAGCAAGCCAGTGGATAAAATCAAATATACATAGCAATTTTATATGAATTGCTGAGTTCAATCCTAGAATATTTTCCTAATGTATTATAAATGAGAGGAAATACTTTCCTTCCTTTTGTTTTTCATCTGTTGAAAGAGTTAACATGAATTTCAGTTAATATTAGGTCAAAATTAATTGGGCCAATTTAATTGGTAAAGTACAAGTTGGTAGGTTGGGTAGGAAGAAGAAATTCAGAGACAGAGTTTATTAATACATTTTGATCTTCAAATATTACAAAAACACTGCTATGTTGAAGGATCTTGACTCTGTGCTGTACTCCATACTGAACCCAGTTTGTTTAAATGAAAAATTGAGCAACTCACTGCTTCCATCCAATAGTATTGAAAAGCACAGAGCAAAACCATTAGAATTTGGCTAAACATTTTAAAGCATAGTCATGGGCAATCTTCTTCTTCTTCTTCTTCTTCTTCTTCTTCTTCTTCTTCTTCTTCTTCTTCTTCTTCTTCTTCTTCTTCTTCTTCTTCTTCTTCTTCTTCTTCTTCTTCTTCTTCTTCTTCTTCTTTCTTCTTCTTCTTCTTCTTCTTCTTCTTCTTCTTCTTCTTCTTCTTCTTCTTCTTCTTCTTCTTCTTCTTCTTCTTCTTCTTCTTCTTCCTCTTCCTCTTCCTCTCTCTTCCTCTTCCTCTCTTCCTCTTCCTCTTCCTCTTCCTCTTCCTCCTCCTCCTCCTCCCTCCTCCTCCTCCTTCTTCTTCTTCTGTCGTCTTCGTCGGCTCCTTCGTCTTCGGTCGTCTTCTCCTTCGTCCTTCTCCTCCTCCCTCCTTCTTCCTTCATCCTCCTCCTCCTCTTCCTCTTCCTCCTCTTCCTCCTCCTCTTTTCCCTTCCCCGTCCCTCTATTTCCCCTTCCTCTTCCTCTCCTTCCCTCTTCCTCTTCCCCTTTCCCTTCCTCTATTTTCCCTTCTTCCCCTTTCCTTCCCCTCCCCTTCCCTTCCCTTCCCTTCTTCTCCTTCTCTTTCCCCCTTCCCCTTCTTCCCTTTTCCTTTCCCCTTCCCCTTCCTCCTCTCCCTCTTCCTCTTCCTCCTCCTCCTCCTTCTTCCTTTCTTTCTTCTTCCTTCTTCTTCCTTCTTCTTCTTCCTTCCTACTTCTTCCATCGTCTTCATCTTCTCCTTCTCCTCCTCCTCCTTCTTCTCCTCCTCTTCTCGTTCTCCCTCTTTTCTCCTCCTCCTCCTCCTTCTTCTCCTTCTCCTTCTCCTTCTCATTCTCATTCTCCTCTTTCTCCTCCTTGTTCTCCTCTTTTTCCTTCTCATTTTACTCTTTATCCTCCTTCTTCTTCTCCTCCTCCTCCTTCTCCTTCCTCCTCCTCCTTCTCCTTCTTCTTCTTCTCCTTCTCCTCCTCTTCCTCCTCTCACCTCCTCCCTCCTCCTCTCTCCCCCCCCTCCCTCCCCTCTATTGGTTTGGATTTCATTGTATTTTTTTTGCTTGTAATTTAGAGTAATGGTAACTTACTTTGATTATAGTGATTTTAATATTAATCAGTTGACAAAATGAAGTAGCATAAATAGGCACTAAGTTTTTCCATTTTGTCATGTATATAATCTTGTATTAAAAACATTAGGAACTGGTGCTCTCATGAATAGTTTTTTTTTTTCTTTTTGGGTCACACCCGGCAATGCTCAGGGCTTTCTTCTGGCTCTGCACTCAGGAATTACTCCTGGTGGTGCTCGGGGGACCATATGGGATGTCAGGGATCGAACCTGGGCCAGCATGCAATTGCCCTACCTGCTGGGCTATCACTCCGTGCCCCCCTCATAAATAGTTTTGAATCTGTGTATTTCATAGTGATTCAATAAAAAAGGAAATGGAAGTGAAATCATATCAACCATCTATATTAGACAAGGCCATATGCCCTTGCACTAAAGCCTAAAGATAGGACATTTCATCCTCAGTTTCCCCTTCTTCCAAAAGGCCAACCCTTAGTTTGTTTAGATTTGCAGATTAGAAAGTGTGCCTAGGAGATCATCTCATGTGGGGATTTTATTGTTCGTTCTAGCACCCACTGTCTGGTACAGCCACTTTTTCTTCCCTGCTCTTTTCTATAAAAACTCTTATTACTATGCAGACAAGAAGCCCTTCAGCACTACTTAGTATCGTCCTTGAGGCCTCCAGTACCACCAGTGGCCCTAGAAGCATTATATGCTAGGGCCCTTATATTAAATTTTTAGCCAGGTTAGCTAAGAATGACTTGTGGAGCCTCTACATCTTCTGAGCATCGTTTTAGATGCTCCCAATATCTCCTCTCCCCAAACGCAATTATATGCTACTAACATATTTCTCAAATATTTTAAATATATCTATAGAATATAGTAGTGTTTTCAAAGAGTCTGGTTAATCAAAGGAGAAATCTATAGTTAATCTTCTATAACAAAGAAGAATTGATTATATCCCCTCTGTTTCAAATTAGCGTTATTAAGAACTTAGTTTCTTTTACCATTTTATGTTTGTGCTTTCTTTCAACAATACCAAACTTGGCTGAAGCGACAGTATAATGGGTAGGACTCTTGCCTTGCTTGTAGCCAACCCAGATTTGATCCCTGGTACCCCATATAGTGCCTTCAGCCCCACTGTGAGTGAGCCCTGGCTCAAAAACAAACTACCCCCCCATCAGAACTTTGGAAATTATATATATATATATATATATATATATATATATATATATTATAGTTATCTCGCAATACTGAAGTATGGACCGGACTCAAGCCCATTGGACTTGCGACCACAAAAGACACTGTCATTTTCAAGGCATAAATAAAGAGCATGTTCTTTCTGCCCTGACTACTTAAACACACTGACTCCTAGTTGAAAGTTGACTTGTTCTGGGTGATTTATTGAAAACTTTTCTTAGGTCTCACATATTCGGTTATCTTTGTCTTAGATTTCAGTTGGATGGATTTAGTTCTTTGGCTTTTAAAATACGGTGTCACTAACCTTCGTGCTGAGCTAATATGAGATGGGATCTCATAGGTGCTTATTCTAAAAATAATTTTCACATGGTACAAAATGTCCTAAAGTTGAGATTCATTGTTATACAGAGTAGCCACAGGGAATTTCTGTCCTTTCCAACTGCAAATTTGAAAATGTTTGACATTATTAAGTGCATATGAGTTTATAGTGAAGCAAAGATTTGGAAATATTGTGTTGTTATCAAAAGAGGGTAATGAGTTCTTTAAATTTCTTTGTGCAATTTTACATTTCAATTAAAACAGAAATCAGATTATTCCATTTTGCTTCCTTTATTTTGGGAGGCCATTAGACTTGAATGGTCGGTCATGGTAAGTGGGAAATAACATAAGATCTAAATGTCAGTGGACATTTAGATCTTATGTTATTAATTATTATAAATAAAATAAGGGAAATCTCCTTTCCTTATTTTATTTCAATTGATTAAGGTAATCTTCTGAAATTTTTATGACATACTCATTTTCCAGTTGTCATCCAGGTTATACCAGAGGGGATGGAAGTTTAATTATTATAGTTAGGGTAAACACATACTTTAATGTTTGAGTTTTCTTATAAAGACTTCACAGACCTTCTTATGAAGAGTCCGTAACATTTTTGGAAGGCTCAATTTGACAATTGTGTTATTAAGATCAATACAATGTTAACATCAAAACAAATGACTATTCAAAGGTTTGAGAAAGTTAATTAAAAATACTCAGCAATTAAATTATAATTTACTGAAGATTTGTTTCACTTTTCCCTTCCTTTTATTTGTGGATATTGCAGTGAGGGTCATCCACTTGATTGTAGTGCTGTTGTGCTCTCGTAGTGCTCCAAGGGGGTGTGTACTTGGTTCTGGTGTTAGGACACTTTTTTTTCTTTTTTTTTTTTAAAAAAAAAAGAAATTTGAGTGTGGTACTTGCTAGGGATGCACACTTCGGTTGTGTTCACAACATAGTTGCAATGCTGGTCAGTGGTCACACAGTTTTTGTTGTGGTGCTCACACACAGTAGGTAGCAGTGTGTTAGATATTGAATACTCTTCACAGCTCTGAAGAATGATAACGGTAGTGTAGCCAATCATAATGGTAGTGTAGCCAGAACTGTATTCTGAATGTGGGGCAATGCCAAGGATTTCAGTCCTCATGCTTACAAGGCAGGCTCTCTGCTTGTGATCCATAACCCTAGAATCCCTAAAGACATTTTTTCTTATTATAAAATGATTGTTTTGTTGAAACCCAGGGTTATTGGAAGCTAAGGAAATAGAAAGTAAGCTCTTGGGGATTTTGACATGTGGTGCATTTAACGACTGTAGCCTTAACCCTGAAGCATACCTTTTATGTATCACTCTGGAATTGATTTTAAGGAGCTCAGCATACTTTATGAGGCTGTTATGCTTTAGGGACTAAAAAGAAGAGTATTTAGGCATGCTAAATTTCTAATTAATGCATATGTAAGAAATACACTTTAAAGTCATGAAGAAATAAATAAAACGATGCACTAGAGAGAAATTATGTTTTAAAAGCTTTTGTTATAGGAACAAAGAGTGAAAGCATTCTTGAATAAAGCATTCAAGCTCTATAGATGAAGGAGATATGTTTCACCTAAGTAAGACAAATAGAGTCTGCTTTTCTGTTGAAAAGAGTATAATAATATCAACAAACATCTCTGAATGCAGGAGTTATGTGTACCTAGGTCGAGAAGTCAACATGATGAATGACCTAAAACCTGAGCTGCACAGGAGGAAGAGAGCGGCATGGAATGCCTTCAAAAGCATCGAAGAAATAGCTAAAAAGACAAAAGAAACTCCGGCTCCGGGCACATCTCTTCAACTCCACCGTTCTCCCTGCATTAATATACACCTCAGAGACCTGGGCCCTACGAAAGCAAGATGAGAATGCTATTTGGGTCTCCCAAAGAATAATCAAAAGAGCTATGCTTGGAATATCACGCCTCACTCAAGTGAAAGAAGGAATCCGGAGCTCTGACCTCCGTCACTGTTCCAGAGTCAGGGATGCTGTCTCGTTTGCCAAGGCATCAAAAATCAGATGGGCTGGACATGTAACATGATTTGGAGATGACCGCTGGACTAGAGCCGTTACCGACTGGATCCCATGGGATGTCAAAAGGTCACATGGCTGCCCACCTACAAGATGGTTAGACTTCTTCATCAAGACCCTGAACAAACGGTTTGAGGCTCTTCATATTCCTGAAGCAACCAGGTGCCATTGGGCTACATTGGCACGTGATAGGGTCAAATGGAAATGTTACTGGAGCTCGCTCGAACAAATCAATGAATAACCGGATGTCAAGTGATCAAGTGATCCAGTGATTTTGTTGAAATCTTGTTAGGTATCAGGAAAATACCTAAAAGGTCTTGTAAAGACCCTGAAGGAACGGTTTGAGGCTCTTCATATTTCTGAATCAACCAGATGCCATTGGGCTACATTGGCACGTGATAGGAAATGTTACTGGAGCCCGCTCAAGCAAATCGATGAATAATGGGATTCAAGTGATCAAGTGATCTTGTTAGGTATCAGAGAGGGACTTAAATAATACTTTTAATATGAATTTTTTTTTTTTTTTTTTGGGTACCCGGCTGCTCGGGGCTCTCCTGGCTCTGCACTCAGGTTACTCCGGCGGCGCCGGGGGCCTTGGGATGCCGGGGATCGACCAGGCCGGCTGGGCCGGCGTGCGCAACGCCCTCCCGCGGGCTTCCTCGCCAATATGAATTTTCTTACTTAATCTTTAAGAACACTTTGATGTGGATATTCTTTAATTCGCAGGTTAGGAAACTGATGCCTGGGTGACTCAGGAATTTGTGTAAGGTTATCAGTGAGCAAGGAAACAGCCTTGGTTTTGCCCAGAGAGTCCAGTTTCAAAGCCAATGCTCTTGATCACTGAGACCTTCCCTTTATACTGCCTCTGTTTCTGCTCAATAACAAGATAACTCTGCTCAGATCTTCCCTTTCAAATGAGTCTATATGCAGAAAACCACAGGACAGTGTTAGAATATAAAAGATACAAAAAGATGAAAAGAAATTCCATGTTCAAGACTGGAAAAATTAATATTTTTAAATGTACATATTTCTTAAAGCAATTAATAGATTCATTTCAACACCTATTAAATTTCCAAAGGCTTTTTTCAAGTAAATAGAACAAAACAATGATAAAATTTGCATGGAATCACAGAAGACCCCAGTAGCTCAAGCAATCCTGAGATTAAAGAAGAAAGTTGAGGGGCTGGAGATATAATAGAAATCATGTATGTATCTGACCTGGGTTTGATCCCTGACATCCCTTATCGTCCCCTGAGCACCACCAGGATTAATTCCTGAGAGCAGAGCAAAGATCACTGCCAGTGTCATCCCCAACTCCTTCACTCAAAAACAAAAGGCATACATTGGCTTCAAACAATATTTCAAAATAGTAGTAATTAAAACAATGTGATATCAGAATAAAAACAGACACAAAGATACATGTATTGGTATAAAGAACAGAAATATAGGCACATGTATAAGGATATTTCATTTATGACAAAGAAGCCAAGACAATGCAATGGAGAAAGGGACAGCTTCTTCAAGAAGTGGTGCTGGGAAAACTGGAGAGTCACATGCAAGAACAAAAAAAAAAAAAAGAAGAAAAAGGAAACTGAAAAAGAAACTAGATCACTCTTTAACACATACACAAAAATGAACCCACAGTGAATTAAAAGTTCGAATAAGATCTGAAATCATAAAAAGCATAGAATAATAGAAAAATAAAAATTAAACAGATGAACTGAAATGTAGAGTTTTTTCTACAGCAAAAGAAACTACACAAAAACAAAAAGGTGCCTGACCAATAATAACATACACCTGAAATGTAACTTATATCTAAAATATATAATGAACTTGAAATTTCTTGTTAGAATGAGATGTCCCTTAGGCCAGCCCTGCCCCTAACATGTATTATATCTACTTCTCTTCCCAGGTATAGCTCGTCTTAAACTTGAGAATATGTGGCATATGCAAACAGCCCTCCCACTTGTGTATCTAAGTTGATCTACACTCATCAGCTCCTTTATCTAAAATTAACTTGATCACTTGATCACTTCACATCCCGCTGTTCATCGATTTGCTCAAGCGGGCGCCAGCAACATTTCCATTTGGCTCTATCACGTGCCAGTGTAGCCCAATGGCATCTGCTTGCTTCAGGAATACGAAGAGCCTCAAACCATTTGTTCAGGGTCTTGACGAAGAAGTCTGACCATCTTGTAGGTGGGTAGCCACGTGATCTTTTGACATCCCGTGGGATCCAGTCGGTAATGGCTCTAGTCCAGCGGTCATCTCCAAATCACGTTACATGTCCAACCCATCTGATTTTCGATTCCTTGGCAAACGAGACAACGTCCCTGACTCTGGAACAGCGACGGAGGTCGGACCTCCGAATTCCTTCTCTCACTTGAGTGAGGCGTGATATTCCAAGCATAGATCTTTCAGTTCCTCTTTGGGAGACACGAATAGCATTCTCATCTTGCTTTCGTAGGGCCCAGGTCTCTGAGGCATATGTTAATGCAGGGAGAATGGTGGAGTCCAAGAGATGTGCCCGGATCCAGAGGTTCTTTGTCTTTTTTGCTATTTCTTCGATGCTTTTGAAGGCATTCCATGCCGCTCTCTTCCTCCTGCGCAGCTCAGGTTTTAGGTTGTTCATCATGTTGACTTCTCGACCTAGGTACACATAACTACTGCATTCAGAGATGCTTGTTCAATTGAGAGTGAATGGGGCCTCAGGAACTAGATCCTTTCTCATAAACATAGTATTGTTGAGATTCAGCTGTAGATTTGGGGCTTTGTCATAAGGTATTCAATTCTGACCCATTGATTAGAGGGTCTATCTTTATTTATATAAGCAAATTTAATGACTTCATTTTTCTTGGTGACTGCCTAGTATTGCATTGTGTAGATGTACCATCATTTCTTTATCCAGTCTTCTGTTCTCAGGTATTTGTGTTGTTTCCGGTTTCTGGCTATTGTGAATAGTCCTGCAATAAACATATAAGTGTGATTTTTTTGTGTGTGTGCAGTGTGTTTTTGTGCCACAGGGGTATATTTCCAGACATGGTATTGCTGGGTCATATGGAAGCTCAGTTTGTAGTTTTTTTTTAGGAATGCACATATTGTTTTTTAAGAAGACTGGACCAGTTGGCATTCCCACCAACAATGAATGACAATACCTTTCTCCACAAGTCCATGTCAGCACTCGTTGTTCTTGTTCTTTTGATGTGTGCCAGTCTTTGTGGGTGTGAGATGATGATACAGCAGGAGCTAAGGAGGAAAGCACCAGGTCTCAGGTAGCTAATCCCACCCATGGACTAGGTAGCCAATCAAAATATAGAAGGGGATACCTGGGGGCAGGATTTGGCAACAAATAAAAGGCAACCCCAGGTTCCTCCCCAGGAAGAGGAGAGAGAGGAGAAAGAGGAAAGGAGAAGAGAAGAGCTGGACCTCTCTCTGGTCAGCTGCTCCCAACCGGCTCTCTCCGTCTTCCCTTGGATCAAGTAGGGCTGCTTGCCTACGTACAGGCCCAGTACGGAGAGGCCACGGAAGGCCAGGTAAGGACTGCTACTGGTATGGGCCAGGCTCAGAGGCCCAGGTTATGGTAGAGCTTGTATGCTCAGGATAGCCCAGGTTCAGCAGGGCACGGATGCCCATGTATGGGGCAAGGTACTGAGCACAGGAGTTCACCCACGTGTACAGGGTAAAGGCTGGATACTAAGGAAAGCTGGGATAGGATAACAGGGATCACTGGGTACAGTTGGGAGGCCCAGCAGCAGGCACTGAGAGAGCAGCACAGGAACAGGACCGGGCCATCATGTGGGTTGTGAGTCGACTCTGTGGGACAGGACCAGGAATTCGTTCACAGGTAACAGAGAGGCTAGACTTTTGGGGAAGGGACCTGGAATCCTCTGTACATTGAACTACTTTCAGCTTTCTGAGTTTTGTAATTCTTTCATACAATCCTCAAGAACCCTGTAGCGCAGGCGAATCCACTTTCGCGTTAGCATCATACCTCATTGTTTTGATTTGCATCTCACTGATGATTATCCATGTAGGTAATTTATTTCATTTATCTTTTGGTCATTTGTATTTTTCAGTGACAGTTGTAGATAATGTTAGGTATAGCTGTATATGCTTTAGAACTCAAGAACAACAAATTACAACAATTTAATATTAAAAGTTAGCATGATATTATGATATTAAGGAAATATATAATAGGATTATCATAAACTAAAAATGGGGAAATAAATTACACATTCAGAGAGGTATGGATTTTATAACTTTTTTTCTAGAATCTAAAATAGTGGCTGATGTGTTTAAATGCTCCATAAATAATCATTGAGCAAAATCAACAACAACAAACCAAAGTTAATCAGTGAATCTGTGTAGGGAGTAAAAATTTGAAAAGAATATAAATTAAAGATGGAAAAGGGGACATAGACTGATGGCAAATAAAAGATTAAACTAGAAAGAATAATGTTGTGAAGACTAAATCAACTTCTCATTTGTGAGGGTTGGAAGGACATGCTGAAGTAAACAAAAAAAGGAATCCAAAATAGTAGGCTAAGAAAAAGAATAAGAAGGAATAGGATCAGTCTAAAAGCCAGATAATATGAGATTAAAAAAATATAATACGCATAAGCTATGATTAAAATTTCTGAAAGCGGAAAGAACCCTGAAACAGGAAATCAAATTAAATAAATACAAAAGGTATATTACTATTTATTTGTATTATATTATAAAGGCATAGATAGTGGTAATATATATATAAGCTTTCAAAACTTACAAGAAAATGACCACAGCAGTTGTTTCTGGTAAAGATATTAGACGGTCAAAAGATAAGGATGGAAGATGAGTTTATATTCATGTATGTTACTAAACTTAATATTTTTAAAATGAAGTATTTGGCAGTAGATTTTCTTATAGGAAATACATTATAAATGGTTAGGTTTCCAAGCCATCCTGCAAGAATGTGTCAATTTATGTAGAAGACCCACAGGTTTACCAGCTCTGAAATTTTAGAGATGAGCTTTATGTGTTATAATAGTGAGAAGTAGACTGAAAAGATTTTTTTTTAACGTTTGTGAGGGGATGGCCACACTAGGAAAATGTTGGAAATGAATGATGTTCTTCTGGCCTCTCCAAATCCCTCTGAACTAACATCTTCTTTGCAGACAGAATGACTAAAGTACATGCATCTGTGTCAGATGCTAATGAATGACTGAATGTAAACACCCCACAACATTAGAGTCAACTGCCATTTAAAAAAGAGATGCCAGTATGACATTAAATGAATTTAATTGAACGTAAATGAATTTGAAATTGACATGAATTCAGTTTCAAGAAGGGATCTAAAGTGTGTAAAGAAAATTCAGGCATTGTGGAAAAAAAAGAGAGTTTGGGGAGAACAAGATTCACAATGTATGTTTGGTGTTTTAATGACTCACAGGAAACACCTATTAAAGCTGACTAGAGATGAGTTTTTCTCCTTTTTGATTCTAAAAACTGGATTTATAATCTAGTCTCTCTATCTCCAAAATTGTACTTTCTCCACTATATAAAACTGTCCCTATTGGATTGAAGTTAGAGAGTGGCATATTTCAATTCAATATAACAGAGACTTGATAAAAATAATTATCACCAGCATCTTATGATATAGTGATCATCTCATCATTTCTACTTAGCCAAGCCTAAAATGGTTAAAATAAAGGATATTATAAGAGTTGTTCTTTTTTATTAATATTTTATTAATAATAAAATAATATATAAGACTTGCAGACATGGGGCAGAGCTGCTACTGGCTCTCCCTGTGACCAGCCGCTCATGAGGCGCCCGGGAGGGATGGTGGGTTCTAGCCCTGGCCCACCATCCCAGCAGAGCCTCTCAACAAGCCAGAAGACCCCCACTCCATGAGGGCCTCCATTTTCCACATCCGGACTTCTCTCTCGTCAGACCTCCACCCAGCAGACCAGCCTATCAGCGCCCGGCTCATCGAGTTCCACCCTGCAGCAGTCTTTCTTAAATCCGGCTCAGGTATGCCGGTCCAGAGACTTGCAGACATGGGGCAGAGCTGCTACTGGCTCTCCCTGTGACCAGGCGCTCACGAGGCGCCCGGGAGGGATGGTGGGTTCTAGCCCTGGCCCACCATCCCAGCAGAGCCTCGCAACAAGCCAGAAGACCCCCCCACTCCATGAGGGCCTCCATTTTCCACATCCGGACTTCTCTCTCGTCAGACCTCCACCCAGCAGACCAGCCTATCAGAGCCCAGCTCACGGGCGGCGCTTGCAGCTGCGCCGGTTCATCAATAAATGCTGGACTTAGAGGTGCCTACAAGAGTATGCTACCTGCACGGCAGAGCCTGGCAAGCTACCCGTGTTGTATTTGATATAATGCCAAATACCAGTAACAATTATAGACCTCATTCCGGAATGGATTGGGGCTCTTTATGTTCCTGGAGCAAGCAGATGCCTTGGGCTCTACTAGCATGAGACAGGACATATGGAGATGTTACTGGGGCCCGCTCGAGCAAATCGATGATGAACGGGAAGACAGTGATACAGTGACAGTGATTTTATTAATAAAATAAATTATTTCATTAATAAAATAATAATAAAATTGGCAACTACGCCACCTCTGCTTCACAACTACACCATATATTTTATTATTAAAATAATAATAAAATGGGCAACTACACCACCTCCGCTTCGCTGATGACATCGTTCTAATAACACCAAACATTAACCAAGCGGCAAAAATGCTGGCTGACTTTGACCGAGAAAGTGGAAAGATAGGTCTACAGCTGAATCTCAACAAAACCATGTTTATGAAAAATGAACTGGTTCCAGAGGCCCCATTCACTCTCAACTTTGAATGCAGCAGTTATGTGTACCTAGATCGTGAAGTCAACATGATGAACGACCTAAAACCTGAGCTGCGCAGGAGGAAGAGAGCAGCATGGAATGCCTTCAAAAGCATCGAAGAAATAGCAAAAAAGACAAAGAACCTCTGGCTCCAAGCACATCTCTTCAACTCCACCGTTCTCCCTGCATTAACATATGCCTCAGAGACCTGGGTCCTACAAAAGCAGGATGAGAATGCTATTTGGGTCTCCCAAAGAGGAATTGAAAGAGCTATGCTCGGAATATCACACCTCACTCAAGTGAAAGAAGGAATCCGGGGGCCAGAGCGATTGCCCAGTGGGTAGGGTGTTTGCCTTGCATGCGGCCGGCCTGTGCCGGTCCAGGTTCAATCCCGGCATCCCATATGGTCCCCGAGCACCGCAGAGGTAATTCCTGAGTGCAGAGCCAGGAGTAACCCCTGAGCATCGCTGGGTGTGACCCAAAAAAAAAAAAAAAAAAAAGAATCTGGAGCTCCGACCTCCATCACTGTTCCAAAGTCAGGGACGCTGTCTTGTTTGCCAAGGTATCGAAAATCAGATGGGCTGGACATGTAATGTGATTTGGAGACAACCGCTGGACTAGAGTCGATTACCTACTGGATCCCACGGGATGTCAAAAGATCACATGGCCGCACACCTACAAGATGGTCAAACTTCTTCATCAAGACCCTGAATGAGTGGTTTGAGGCTCTTTGTATTCCTGAAGCAAGCAGATGCCATTGGTCTACACTGGCATGTGATAGGGTCAAATGGAAATGTTACTGGTGCCTGCTCAAGCAAATCGATGATTAACAGAATGTCAAGTGATCAAGTGATCAATATTTTATTATACCACCCTGAGATATATACAATTACAACGTTGCTCATGTTTGGGGGTTTCGGTCACATAGTGTTCCAGCACCCCGCCCTCCACCAGTGCCCATTTTCCACCACCAATGTCCCCAATTCCCTCCCCCTTCCATAGCCTGCCTAAATGGCAGGTTCTTTATCTCTTTTCTCTCTTCCTCTCTCTCTTTTCCTTCTCTTACATATTGTAGATTGCAATACATACACTTAGAGGCCATCATGTGCATTTTTCGCCTATATTTAATGCTCATTTCTAGGTTGGTATTAGCCCTTTCGACATTTATTTGCACGTGTTCCTTTCTCTGTCTTATGTAACCTCTGACTTCCACACATTTGTGGCAATTTCCACCTTTGGTAAGACCTCCTGATCCACGTTACACCTGACATTGGATTTTTTTTATCATAATATGTATATATATATTTATGTCATGCAAATAAGTGCAGTCATTCTATATCTCTTTCCTTCAGACTAATTTCACTCAACATGATCCTTTACATGTCCATCCATTTATAGACAAATATCATAAATTCATTTTTCCTAACAGCTGTATAGTATTCCATTGTGCAGATGTACCAAAGTTTATTTATCCAGTCATCAGTTTTCGGGCATACTGGTTGTTTCCAGGTTCTGGCTATGAATAGTGCTGCTATGAAAATAAAAGTGCGGATGGTGTTTCTGCTGTGTGTTTTTGGCGTCCCAGAGTATATTCCCAGGAGTGGTATGGCTGGGTCAAAATGGAGCTCACTTTCTAGTCTTTGGAGGAATGTCCATTTTGTTTTCCAAGGTTGTACAAGTTGACATTCCCACCAACAATGTATGAGGGTCCCCTTTTCTCCACATCCACACCAGCACTTGTTGCTTTTACCCTATTGGATATGGTCCAATCTCTGTGGTGTGAGGTGATATCTCATTGTTGTTTTGGTATGCATCTCTATGATGATTAGTGATGATGAGCATTTTTTCATATGCCTTTTGGCCATTCGAATTTCTTCCTTGTCAAAGTTTCTGGTAAAATAAGTTTCTGTTCATCTCTTCTCCCCATTTTTTTAATGGGGTTGATTGTTTTCTTCTTGTATAGTTGTACAGTGCCTGATAGTTCCTGGATATTAACTCCTTATCAGACGGGTATTGGGTGAATATTCTTTCCCATTTTGTGGAATGTCTTTGTATCTTGGTCACTGTTTTCTTCCCGAGGTGCAGAAGCTTTTTAGTTTCATGTAGTCCCATATGTTTATCTTTTCTTCTAGTTGCTTTGTTAATGGTGTTTCACCTTTGAAGATGTCTTTAGCTTCAATGTTGTGGAGGGTTTTTTCCTTTATTTTCTTCAACATACTTTATGGCTTCAGGTCTGATATCGAGATCTTTAATCCATTTTGATTTGATTTTTGTGCATGGTGTTAGACACAGGTCCAAATTCATTTTTTTACATGTAGCTGTCCAGTTTTCCGAGCACCACTTGTTGAAGAGGCTTTCCTTACTCCAGTTGGACTCTTTGCACCTTTATCAAAGATTAACTGATCATGTCTTTGAGGGTGGGTGTCAGGATACTCAACTCTATTCCATAGGTCCACAGGTCTGTTTTTATTCCAGTACCACACTGTTTTAATTCTACTGCTTTGCAGTACAGTTTGAGGTTAGGAAAGGTGATGCCTCCCATCCTCTTTTTCCCAAGGATTGCTTTAGCTATCCATGGGGGTTTATTATTCCATACGAATTTCAGTAGTGTTTGGTCAATTTCTTTGAGTAATGTCATGGTTATCCTTATAGGAACCGCATTAAGTCTGTCCAAAGCTCTAGGGAGTATTACCATCTTGACAATGTTAATTCTCCCCCATCCATGAGCTGGGAATGTGTCTCCATTTCCTCGTGTCCTCTTTTATTTCTTGAAACAGTGTCTTGTACTTCTCTTTGTATAGGTCCTTTACACACTTGGTTAAGGTGATTCCTAGGTATTTGATTTTCTGTGGCACAATTATGAATGAAATCGTTTTCTTAATATCCCTTTCTTCTCTTTTTGTTATTTGTATATAGGAAAGCCAGTGACTTTTGGGTATTAATTTTGTACCCTGCCACTCTACTATAAACATCTATTATTTCTAAGAGTTTTTGGGTCGAGAGTTTAGGGTTCTCTAGGCATAATATCATGTCATCTGCAAATAATGATAGCTTGATTTCTTCCTTGCCTATCTGGATGCTCTTAATGTCCTTTTCTTCTCTGATTGCTATGGTGAGTACTTCCAGTAGTATATTAAGTAAAAGAGGTGAGAGAGTACAACCTTGTCATGTTCCTGATCTCAGGGGAAGGCTTTCAATTTTTTCCCCATTGAGAATGATACTCGCTGTGGGCTTTTGGCAGATGGCTTTGACTATATTGAGGAAGGTTCCATTTATTCCCATTTTCTGGAGGGTTTTAATCATGATTGGTGCTGGATCTTGTCAAATGCTTTTTCTGCATCTATTGATAAGATCATATGGTTTTTATTTTTCTCTTATTGATATGATGTATTATGTTGATTGACTTGTGAATGTTGAACCATCCTTGCATTCCTGGGATGAATCCTACTTGGTCATGATGTATGATCTTTTTGATGAGTCTTTGGATCTGTTTGCTAGTATTTTGTTGAAGATCCTAGCATCTGTGTTCATCAAGGAGATTGGTCTGTAATTTTCCTTCTTTGTGTTGTCTCTCCCTGCTTTGGGTATCAGGGTAATGTGTGCCTCGTAGAAGCTGTTTTGGAGTGTTTCTGTTTCTTCTATTTACTGGATGAGCTTGAACAGGACAGGCAGTAGGTCCTCCTTAAAGGTTTGGTAGAATTCCCTAGAATCTATCTGGACCAGAGCTTTTGTGTTTTGGCAGACTTAATTAATGTTTAAATTTCCTCGATGGTGATAGGCTTATTCAGGTATTGGAGGTCTTCTTGTTCCAATTGTGGGAGGTTATAGGACTTCCCTGTCCTTGTAAGGACAGGGAAAGAGAGAACCCAAATAAACAAAATCAGAAATGAAAATGGTGACATCTCAACAGAAACCACAGAAATCCAAAATATCATCAAAGATTACTTTGATAACCTGTATGCCATGAAACATGAGAACCTCAAGAAGAAATGGCTAAGAGTTGTTCTTGGCTTGCTTGAAAGATAGTCCCTAAAGTTTTAGGATTTTATAGATTATGAAATGATAATGCCTTTGAATGTAATAACCATAACCTAGTTGTCTTTAGATTCACACTGTGGCATTGCATGTGTGTTAGATGCTAATGAATGATCGAATGTAAGAGTTTGTTATCGGTTTGTCAGATTTTACCCTTGCTTTGACTTCATCTGTAAAATTCTGCAACTCTTTTTTAACCTATTTTTTTGCCCTGATCTCTAGTTATTCAGGATTGCTCAGCAGAATGGATACAAAAGGAGTTTTAAAAAGAAGCAGAATTTATCCTGAGAATAATAATTATATGTAGTCAAGGCCCTTCAAGGACTTCCTGGCTTATTGATGATTTTTGGAATGGAAAAATAAAGTTCTCAAAAACTTTCTTTACTTAATGTGTTAAAGACATGATCACAACTTTAGAAGTTACTCTGGCTAATTTAGGTCTTCTGTGTATCTTTTGGTTGAAAACATTCTTTTAGCAGGATTACATATGACTTGAATATTTTGAGTTTCTTTGAATTTTAATTTTCCTTGCTTCTAATATCTGGTACTCAGAATAGCTTTGGAAACCCATTGTGAATTCTGCAATGTGAGGACAATAATTTAAAGGCTATGAAGTTTCACTTAGATTATATTTTGGTTGACAAGAGTGTCTTTTACTTGTTATCCTCGAGGTATAAGAACAAAACAATGTCAGCAATTTTGATGATTTATAGTAGGATTTTACTTGTCATGAGAGGAGTAACAAGTAAACTCCTTTTGTGAGCACTAAGTTGATAGAATCTCAACTATTTAAGGTCAGAGAGATGATATAGTGGATAAGGTGCATGTGGCTGATTTGATTTGATCCTGGACAACCCTTGAGAACTACCAGGGATCATTCCTAAGCATAGAGCCAGGGATAGTGATGTTGGGCACTAAGGTCTAGGCTTAGGGCCTGGCTCTTCCCACCATAAGGCCTAAGGGCAGGACCCAGAAGTGGGCTTTGTTTTCAAGGTAATATAAAACTTTCTAAAGCCCAAATGTTTACATCCATGAGAGAAAAACATCTGTGTTTACAGAACGGGATGTGCCTCGCCTTCTGAATACTTTGATGCAATGGCTCAGGATGCTACTTGTGCTTTGTATCCTCTCTGCCCAGAAAAAGTTGTATAAAAGGCCTAAGCTATGCTCAGTAAAGGGGAACTGCTCTCCATAACCAGCCCTACCCCCCTTTTGCAGGGATGAAATCCCTCTCCTTTTTGCAGGGATGAAGTCCAGCAAGGTGTAGGTCTCCCTCCTTCGTGCCAGGAACTGCTAGCCGGGGGGCCCCAGCAATTTACAGAGCACATACTGTGGGGTATGATCTAAATCTCTCCCTGTAACACCCTTCAAGAAAAAACAACCCCCCAGCCTCATAAAACAAACATGATTTTAGGGAATAAAGGATTTTTTTTGTTTTTGTTTTTGGACCACACCTGATGGTGCTCAGGAGTTATTCCTGGCTCTGGGCTCAAGGATCATTTCTGGCTGGTTTGCTGGAGCATATAGGATACTGCCATTCTACCGGGGTAGGCTGCGTGTACAAGGCAAGAGCCCTTCCAGCTGCACTATTGCTCGGCCCAAAGGACATATTTTATTACATTGGTTGACTCTAGACTACGCAGAAAGGTCACCAGGGGATGTCCTGTCTGTCAGTTTAGACGTACTTGCATTAGAAAGAATCAAGGTGGTAGGTAGAATGACTAGAAAAGCAAAACAAAACATAAACCAAACCAAACCCTAACAAAGTAGTTTAGTCCTAGAAATGCTATTGAAACGTGAAACTATATGTGTAACAGTAGCTTTTAGAGCCTTTCTTTTGTTTTGGAATTTTGAGCCACATTCTGTGGTACTCAGGAAATTCCTGATTTTGTGCGCAGGTGTGACCAAATGTAGCACTGGGCATCAAACTGGGATTGCCCTCACTCAAGGCAAGAACTTTACCTCCTGTTCTGTCTCGCTGGCCCTCATAAAAAAACCATGCCTCATACGCTTTAGTTGAATAGCTGAGAAAGGGGTTTATTTGGTACTTTTAGAAGTGAGCAAGGGAATAGGGAAAAGAGAATCAAGATAGTTAAGGTCTAGACCATAAGGGTTTGCATCTTTGTTGATATACCTACTAATAACATTATTTGTCTTTTGATTAAAAAGGAAATTCAAATACTATCTCTTCACTAAATATATTTTGAATAATTAATTGTTATAGAAAAATTGACTGTCAGAAAGGAAAGAAATTATAGGTGTTCTGATCTTAAGCTGAGAACAAGGACATGCATACAATGACATACTTATAAAAGATCTGAACACATCATTTAAATTATGCTCAATGACAAAATATCTAACAAAGTACTACACTTTGGAAAATGCGTTCTATCTCTATAAACAACAGTGCTGCAGATTTTATATAAACCTTTAATATTTATTTACATTCAACACACTGGTGGCTGGAGTCATAGTCCAGCGGGTAGGGTGTTTGCATTACATGGGGCTGACCCGGTTCGATCCCTGGCATTCCATATAGTCCCCTGAGCACCGCCAGGGTAATTCCTGAGTGCAGAGCCAGGAATAATCCCTGGCATTGCTGGGTGTGACCCAAAAAGAAAAAAGTACATTTGACATAATGATTTGAAAAGTATAGTAATGTTTAAGAATACGTCATTGCACCATGCCCACCATAGGAATGTCAACATCCTAACATAACACATCCCTGACTGTAGGTCCCTTCTTGTTCTCTCTTGTTCATGCCCCCTTTAGAAGGCCTAGTTTATAGACAGACTCTCAGAGTTTGTTATCATTGACTATTTATTCCCTTATTTTGTTTCTTTATATTCTCCATCCAGTAACAATTATAGACCTCATTCCCATGACCTGAACAAATGGTTTGAGGCTCTTCATGTTCCTGGAGCAACCAGATGCCCTTGGGCTACACTAGCATGTGACAGGACATATGGAGATGTTACTGGTGCCCGCTCTAGCAAATCGATGAACAACAGGAAGACAAGTGATACAAGCGAAGTGATATTCTCCACATGATTGAGATAATTTACTATTTGTCCTCCCTTTGACTTGCTTCAGTTCTGTCCAAATTGTAGCAAATAGAAAGGGTTCATCTTTTCTTTTAAGACAACCTCTAGGGATGGAGTGATAGCACAGCGGGTAGGGTGTTTGCCTCGTACATGGCTGACCTGGGTTTGATCCCCAGCATCCCATATGGTCCTCTGATCACTGCCAGGAGTAATTCCTGAGTAAAGAGCCAGGAGTAACCACTGAGCATCTCTGGGTGTGACCCAAAAAAGTAAAAAAAAGAAAACCTCTAAATCAAAGTAGTTTTATAGTAGAATAAATAATGTAATATAACTACTTGATAAGATGGTTATAGTAACTCTTGGATGCTCAACCCATATAATATTTTTTCCCCACATACTTCAGATTGCTTATTATAATTTTTGAATTGATTGACTATTGAGTAGAAAATGTTTTGATGCTACAATGAAGCAATTAGTGTGTATTAGTGTTTTTATTTTATAGTAAACTTTTGAGCTTGTAATTGTACCTAATGCCTTCATAAACTTTTAGACTTGTCATAATTGGTTCCTCAGAGATTTGGCATAATGGTTTTTGTTTTTAATATCTGAAGCATATCTTCTACGGACTTTGCTGAAGTCATATTAAAAATTATAAGTATTATGAATATATTTGATTAGAATATTTAAAATTTACTATATTATGTGCAGTTTTCTATGTTAAGCCCCTGAGGACAACCAGTTGGCAGAGAACTATTGTCTCAAGAATATTTCACTTATCAACCTTTACAGTGAAAGAATAATGGAGTCTACTATGTGATATAATCTCTGAAGATAAGTAAGACTTCTGGACTTTATAGTTATCATCTTTCTTTAATAAAAAGAAAATTATGTAATTCTAGATTTTAACTTAGTTGTAAAGAGCAGACTCATGTATGAGACCTGGAGTTTGATCCTAGGACACCATTAAAAATTATGTTTGGGGCTGGAGAGATAGTATGGTGTGTAGGGCACTTGCCTTTGCACACAGCCAAACTGAGTTCAATCCCTGGCATCCCATATGGTACCCTGTGCACTGACATGAATAATTCTTGAGTTCAGAGCAAGTAGTAACACCTAGCATCACCTAAGAATCATCAAGTGTGCCCCCACACCAAGAAAAAAAAATTTGTGTTATTTGTCAAAGCATTATAGTCAGGATAAGAGTCAAGGAAAATTAATTTTAGGTTATGGATGATTTTGCATATGTTTCTTTTCTTTCCCCTCAGGGATCAGTCTCAAGCTCCTGGCAGGGTTGAGAGCCCATAAATGATGGCAAAAATTGTGCTTGCAATTCAAGTGCAAGGCAAGCACCCTATCTGCTAAACACAGGAACACACCCTACCTGCTCCAGGAATACAAAGAGCCTTAGATCATTCCTTCAGGTCATAGGAATGAGGTCTATAATTATTACTGGTTTTTGGCATATCAAATACAACATGGGTAGCTTGCCAGGTTCTACTGTGAGGTGGGATACAAATAATAAATAAATAGAAAAAACTAAACAAAATTTCGTACTTTCTGTTCTTTTCTTTTTAATTTCCATGATTATCAGAACATTTTCTAGGGGCAAATTTAGCTGTTTTCTAGGGGTATGAGTTTACCATGCAAATATACAAAACTGAGAGAAAATAGGTAACAGCTAAATGAATTTTTTGCATTGATAATAATACATGTCTGTATGAACTATGAATTCATTAAAATTTTTTTTTGAGCCGCACCTGGTTGTGCCCAGGGATTACTCCTGGTTCTGTGCTCAGTTGTATTCTTCATCGATGTCATCAATGATGGTATCTTCCCATGTTGCCTAATGGTGCTAAAGAGTTCCCAGTTGGTGGTCGTTCTGGGAGTTCTCTTCTTAAACTTTGCAGCCTTTTCTCCCGTTGCGGGAAGTAGAAATTTTGCACGAAGGAGAGCGGTGGTCCGATCCTGTCTGGAATTTAGGGGCGACAGCAACATCGGTCAGACAAAACCGTCGATTGAAGATGATGTGGTCGATTTCATTGTGGAACTGTCCACCAGGAGAGTTCCCATGTCCAACGTTTCGCTTCAGCCTTCTGAAACTGTGAGTTCCCATGAATAGTCTTGGTGGACATGATGAACTCAGATAGTCTCTCACCCTGTTCGTTCCATTCTAGGCCATGGGTCCCGATGTGGAGTTCTTCAGCCGGATCTTCTCGGTCCTATCTTGGCATTAAAATCACCGACTATGATCTTGTAGAAGGTGTGATCTTTTTTTATAGAACTCCTCCAATTCCATGTAGAATTTCTCAATTTCATCTTCTTTGTATGTGGATGTTGGTGCATAGACAATGAAGATAGAAATTGCTGGCAGTGGGCCACATCTCCTCAAGTGTAATCGTCCTATTCGGTTTGTTAGGCATTCAAATGAATCAATGTTGCGGCAGCCATGTTCGTGTTGACAAGGACACCAATGCCACCGGCGCCTCTTTCATCACATGTTCCAAGGAACAATTCTTCTCCGTTGTCAAATACAGCATGATCCGACTGGCGCCTCCTCGTCTCAGTCAGACCAATGATGTGCGTACTTGATCTTTCTTGCTTGCAGCATCAGATCCTCAATATATGCTTCCGTTGCCAGTGTACGTGCATTGAAAGTACAGACAGTCATTTTAGTCCTTCTTCGTTTTGGCAGCCCTAGGACAGCGGTGAAATTTTATCAGGCACTGCTTGTTTGCCTTTCTTACTGCTGCCGTATTAAGGGGCTCTTTTGGGGGTCAGGAAAATAAACATTTTTGTTACTGGGTTTGGCATATCGAACACGCATCGGACAGCTTGCCAGGCTCTGCCATGCGGGCACTATATTCTCATTGCTTTGTGGGGGCTCTCTCAGAGGGGTGGGTAGAATATTTGTGGTAGTTTGGAGGTAAATCAGCTGGCGGCCGTTGTCGCACCGGAAAGCTTGGTTTCTGCTCTGCCGGGTGTACCTGTGTCTGAGGCTCAAGCATTCCTGGGTTTGAAATACTCTCCTCTGAAGGGCGGGTCTCTGCAGGGCGGGTCCTTGTAGGCTGGGTTTCTGACAAGCTGGGCTGGAGACTGGATTAATCTGTGGGCTGGAGAGTGGATTAATATGCTGGGGAGATCTTACCAGCTGCAGAGTGTGGATTGTGACACAGATCGCTGCCAGCAAGGTGTGGGGAGTTTCTCTGGCCTCCTCCGAGGGCTCCATCGGGATGGTGGACTCAGGTCGAGAGTTGCTCTCGTGGTCCATGGAGTGCAGGGGGTTCAACGGGGAAAGCTGGTTTCTGCTCTGCCGGGTGTACCTGTGTCTGAGGCTCAAGCATTCCTGGGTTTGAAATACTCTCCTCTGAAGGGCGGGGTCTCTGCAGGGCGGGTCCTTGTAGGCTGGGTTTCTGACAAGCTGGGCTGGAGACTGGATTAATCTGTGGGCTGGAGAGTGGATTAATATGCTGGGGGGAGATCTTACCAGCTGCAGAGTGTGGATTGTGACACAGATCGCTGCCAGCAAGGTGTGGGAGTTTCTCTGGCCTCCTCCGAGGCTCCATCGGGATGGTGGACTCAGGTCCGAGGTTGCTCTCGTGGTCCATGGAGTGCAGGGGGTTCAACGGGGAAAGCTGGTTTCTGCTCTGCCGGGTGTACCTGTGTCTGAGGCTCAAGCATTCCTGGGTTTGAAATACTCTCTCCTCTGAAGGGGCGGGTCTCTGCAGGCGGGTCCCTTGTAGGCTGGGTTTCTGACAAGCTGGGCTGGAGACTGGATTAATCTGTGGGCTGGAGAGTGGATTAATATGCTGGGGGGAGATCTTACCAGCTGCAGAGTGTGGATTGTGACACAGATCGCTGCCAGCAAGGTGTGGGAGTTTCTCTGGCCTCCTCCGAGGGGCTCCATCGGGATGGTGGACTCAGGTCCGAAGTTGCTCTCGGTGGTCCATGGAGTGCAGGGGGTCCAACGTGGGAAAGCTGGTTTCTGCTCTGCCGGGTGTACCTGTGTCTGAGGGCCCAAGCATTCCTGGGTTTGAAATACTCTCCTCTGAAGGGCGGGTCTCTGCAGGGCGGGTCCTTGTGGGCTGGGTTTCTGACAAGCTGGGCTGGAGACTGGATTAATCTGTGGGCTGGAGAGTGGATTAATATGCTGGGGGGGATCTTACCCAGCTGCAGAGTGTGGATTGTGACACAGATCGCTGCCAGCAAGGTGTGGGAGTTTCTCTGGCCTCCTCCGAGGCTCCATCGGGATGGTGGACTCAGGTCGAAGTTGCTCCGTGGTCCATGGAGTGCAGGGGGTTCCAGCGGGGGAAAGCTGGTTTCTGCTCTGCCGGGTGTACCTGTGTCTGAGGCTCAAGCATTCCTGGGTTTGAAATACTCTCCTCTGAAGGGCGGGTCTCTGCAGGGGCGGGTCCTTGTAGGCTGGGTTTCTGACAAGCTGGGCTGGAGACTGGATTAATCTGTGGGGCTGGAGAGTGGATTAATATGCTGGGGGAGATCTTACCAGCTGCAGAGTGTGGATTGTGACACAGATCGCTGCCAGCAAGGTGTGGGGAGTTTCTCTGGCCTCCTCCGAGGCTCCATCGGGATGGTGGACTCAGGTCAGAAGTTGCTCGTGGTCCATGGAGTGCAGGGGGTTCAACGGGAAAGCTGGTTTCTGCTCTGCCGGGTGTACCTGTGTCTGAGGCTCAAGCATTCCTGGGTTTGAAATACTCTCCCTCTGAAGGCGGGTCTCTGCAGGGCGGGTCCTTGTAGGCTGGGTTTCTGACAAGCTGGGCTGGAGACTGGATTAATCTGTGGGCTGGAGAGTGGATTAATATGCTGGGGGGGAGATCTTACCAGCTGCAGAGTGTGGATTGTGACACAGATCGCTGCCAGCAAGGTGTGGGAGTTTCTCTGGCCTCCTCCGGAGGCTCCATCGGGATGGTGGACTCAGGTCCCAAGTTTGCTCTCGTGGTCCATGGAGTGCAGGGGTTCAACGGGGAAAGCTGGTTTCTGCTCTGCCGGGTGTACCTGTGTCTGAGGCTCAAGCATTCCTGGGTTTGAAATACTCTCCCTCTGAAGGGCGGGTCTCTGCGGGGCGGGTCCTTGTAGGCTGGGTTTCTGACAAGCTGGGCTGGAGACTGGATTAATCTGTGGGCTGGAGAGTGGATTAATATGCTGGGGGGGAGATCTTACCAGCTGCAGAGTGTGGATTGTGACACAGATCGCTGCCAGCAAGGTGTGGGAGTTTCTCTGGCCTCCTCCGAGGCTCCATCGGGATGGTGGACTCAGGTCGAAGTTGCTCTCGTGGTCCATGGAGTGCAGGGGGTTCAACGGGAAAGCTGGTTTCTGCTCTGCGGGTTGTACCTGTGTCACTGAGGCTCAAGCATTCCTGGGTTTGAAATACTCTCCTCTGAAGGGCGGGTCTCTGCAGGGCGGGTCCTTGTAGGCTGGGTTTCTGACAAGCTGGGCTGGAGACTGGATTAATCTGTGGGCTGGAGAGTGGATTAATATGCTGGGGGGAGATCTTACCAGCTGCAGAGTGTGGATTGTGACACAGATCGCTGCCAGCAAGGTGTGGGAGTTTCTCTGGCCTCCCCCCCCGAGGCTCCATCGGGATGGTGGACTCAGGTCCGGAAAGTTGCTCTGTGGTCCATGGAGTGCAGGGGGGTTCAGCGGGGAGGAAAGCTGGTTTCTGCTCTGCCGGGTGTACCTGTGTCTGAGGCTCAAGCATTCCTGGGTTTGAAATACTCTCCTCTCTGAAGGCGGGTCTCTGCAGGGGCGGGTCCCTTGTAGGCTGGGGTTTCTGACAAGCTGGGCTGGGACTGGATTAATCTGTGGGCTGGAGAGTGGATTAATATGCTGGGGGAGATCTTACCAGCTGCAGGGTGTGGATTGTTGACACAGATCGCTGCCAGCAAGGTGTGGGAGTTTCTCTGGCCTCCTCCGAGGGCTCCATCGGGATGGTGGACTCAGGTCGAAGTTGCTCTCGTGGTCCATAGGTGACAGGGGGGTTCAACGGGGAAAGCTGGTTTCTGCTCTGCCGGGTTGTACCTGTGTCTGAGGCTCAAGCATTCCCTGGGTTTGAAATACTCTCTCCTCTGAAGGCGGGTCTCTGCAGGGCGGGTCCTTGTAGGCTGGGTTTCTGACAAGCTGGGCTGGAGACTGGATTAATCTGTGGGCTGGAGAGTGGATTAATATGCTGGGGGGAGTCTTACCAGCTGCAGAGTGTGGATTGTGACACAGATCGCTGCCAGCAAGGTGTGGGGAGTTTCTCTGGCCTCCTCGAGGCTCCATCGGGATGGTGGACTCAGGTCCGAAGTTGCTCTCGTGGTCCATGGGTGCAGGGGGTTCCAACGGGGAAAGCTGGTTTCTGCTCTGCCGGGTAAACCTGTGTCTGAGGCTCAAGCATTCCTGGGTTTGGAAATACTCTCCTCTCGAAGGCGGGTCTCTGCAGGCGGGTCCTTGGAGGCTGGGTTTCTGACAAGCTGGGCTGGGACTGGATTAATCTGTGGGCTGGAGAGTGGATTAATATGCTGGGGGAGATCTTACCAGCTGCAGAGTGTGGATTGTGACACAGATCGCTGCCAGCAAGGTGTGGGAGTTTCTCTGGCCTCCTCCGAGGCTCCATCGGGATGGTGGACTCAGGTCCGAAGTTGCTCGTGGTCCATGGAGTGCAGGGGTTGTCCAACGGGGGAAAGCTGGTTTCTGCTCTGCCGGGTGTACCTGTGTCCTGAGGCTCAAGCATTCCTGGGTTTGAAATACTCTCCTCTGAAGGGCGGGTCTCTGCAGGGCGGGTCCTTTGTAGGCTGGGTTTCGACAAGCTGGGCT